>WAAD01013117.1:0-18826 GCA_013389945.1 Fregata magnificens
GCAGCCTGTGACAATAAAGGGGTCATTCCTTGGAAGATGAGTGTCTGCCTGCATAGCAAGCACTCATTGTTCTATACATTGCTAGAATTAGTATCCGATGTTTCTAGTTTGGAAAGAGCCAATTCTATTTTATTAAAACTAAGACTTTGGAAAAATGTCTCTTTAGGTTTGGGTTTCAATACTTCGGATGAATGCCATAAAAATAATTTCCTGTGTCCAGCTACTGAGGATAGACCACTTAGCCTCTGTAAGAAGCAGTTATTTCTTTGAAGGGTTGACAGATCACAGGAGAGACACTTGCTATTATTTAGTTCTTCCTTAGCCCATCTTAATAGGGAACATCTGTTCCAGTTCCCTGGTGCTAACGCTAAAGGAACTAGTGAGGAATCTAATCTTGCTCTGGAGGTTAACACGCTGTGTGTGGTAGTCCACACAGGAAGTACAGTGAAGCTGGAGATGCTTGTCTTATGTGAATGGCTGTGACTTGTCATCTTTTTCTCAAATACAGTTTTTGAAAGTATGTTAAATCCACACAAGAGGATGTTAATTCAACCAGTGTAAGTCTTCATGGTTCCTTAATCTGGATTCTACTTTGAGCTATGTTTTAAAGAGAATCTCATCAATGCTTAGTGTAATTTCATGCATGTTTTTCTCTGGAAGCCCTTTTGTTTCATTTCAAGGAAAGTTACGTTGGTTTGCTGTTGGTACCAGTTTGTGATAGCTGCTTCTCAGAAGGTGTGAAACTTTTTTCATGCCAACTTTGAAGAACAGAATTTTGATCAGTCTTCTGTATTAAGCACTCTGGTAAACATGGTTCCAAAGCCTCTTTCCTGCTTCAGGTGATCAAAGAGAATGCAGAACTCTCCGCTGATTACTGTGGTTGTGAAGAATTCGTGACCCTTCCAAAAGTGCAACAAACTGATTTATATAAGTCTCTTGTGTGCAGAAACATCTACAAACCAGCCTTCTGATGTGATTAGCTACACTGCTGACCACCATTCAGTTTTTCCAGAAATTAGTAGCATAAATGGACTGTAGTACAATACCTAGCTTCTTGATGTAGATGGGGCAGAAAAATATTTGGGCAGTGTATTGATAGAACACTTAGTTGACTTTCAGTGTGCCTGGCAAATTGATTCCTCTCCTCAGCCTTCAAAATTAAAAGCATTCTTATGTTAATAATTTTAAATTTAAATTAGTGTGACAGTGTTAGGACAGATTCTGCCTGACAGTAGGAGAGAAGTCTTCATCAACTGTGTGCTTTGATATTTTTGTTGTGGGGCAACAAATAACGGTGTATTTGATCTACACACTGTTTCTGGGTTGAGCTAGAAGCTGGAGATGCCCTTTGAAAGAAGTTCTTTCCAAAGATGGAAGTCTGCTTTATAAAGCAGACTTGCAGCCAAACCAAATTTTCGAATGAGCCCAACCAATGCAAAATCTATTCTTTCCTACAGCTAAAAAGCTCTAGGAAAGCCAGTATTAGCTTTCCTTATTTACTCCTCATTTCAATGCCAGATACGTGCAAGTTCACTGCATTTGGCGTTAAAATAAAAATTATACACAAAACTCTAAATGTTGACTTCAACTCCTTCATGTTGTAGAAATGGTCACAGTGTGTCTTGCTGGCTTACAAAGCTTTCCAATCACTGCCCTGGAATGTTGTGTTTGAAATACTTGCACCTTTCATTTCTTTTTCCCTCCCCTGCAGAAAAAGTTGCTTTGAGAACCGAGTGTTAAATTGGATATGACCTTACTTGCCTTCAGTTATAAATAGCAGCAAGAAGGAAGGGGATTCCCCTGCTGTCAACCCCCATTCATGGCTTTCTATTTCAGTTCAAACCATGTCTTACCGTGCACTTTGACTTCCAGCCCTCAACATGCTGGAACAAATTTGGTTGTATTCCAAAAACTATGTACTTGAGGTCATGAGCAGGTGAAGTTGCTGTGATGCAAGTGCTTTTTTTTGGTTGGTTGGTTGGTTTTTTTTGTCTGGGAGTTAGTAGAATTAGAGATGCCACAACCTTTATTGAAACAATGCCATTTCGATATTCACCACCACGTGCTATTTTGCACACTTCATGCATTGATCTGGGCTATGTTGAATCATGTGTTAAGGAGCTGTTAATGGTGAAACACTACTGTGCCTGAAATATGAAGAAATAAATCTTGTGTATATGATAGCTTGAAAGGACAACGCTTTTTCTTTGTTCATATGGCTTTCTCTTACGGGACTATGGTTCTTGTACTGTAGCTGTTATGGAAGCTAAGCACTTGAAATAAATGGTAAAATAACTTCATAATGTTTTGGTGTGTGTTCTTTCTTTAAGACAACATATTTAAACCTCTTAAAAAATCGCTTATATGAAGCGTTAGTAAAAATACACCCTTATTAAATAAGGTAACTAAATATTCATAGTGCTAACTGTTCTCAACCATTTAATTACATATATTGTGTGGCTGACTAGCTGATCAATTGTCTTACTAAAATACATCTTTGGCCAAAAGTACTGGCATTCAGTGTACACCTCACCTTCAAGTCATACTGTTTATATGTCAAACTTTGCAATGGACTAAGTGTTGTTGTGTTGGGAGGGAGCAGTTGATTACTTAAAATGTGATTATATGATTGATACTTGATCTTGAAAGTAATGTCACTGGGACAATGTGATTCCTAATTCAATGATTTCTAGTGGATTGAATGAAAAACACCCGACTCCTATAACACAGCATAAAATGCTCTGTATCTGTTAGCTGCATGACAGAGCAGAATTAGTGGTATACCATTATTTTGTACATCACTGATTTAGTTTTGAAGGGAAAATGAAGTTAAGCTTGGCTTCTGACTTAATTGAAGGGCTAAATTGATTTGACATTAGTTTTATGTCATTTCCCAAATCAAGAGAGCAAAACTGAGGGAGAAGATAGAATAAGTATGAAACATGTGAGCTGGAGACAGGCTCATGTCAATCCTCTTCCATCCTTTTGTTCCGGTTGGACAAACTAACACAGATTTGTCTGGTTCAGCCTCTCCATGATTGACACAAGTAGGTTATGAGGGGTGATTGTTTCTTCACAGCACGTGTCTCACTTGTGTTCCCCCCCCGCCTACTTGTTCACTGTAATCTAATTCTCTTTTAGAGACTGGGCATTTTATAATTTAACAGCTTTGGATTTTTGTGGCGTTTGTCGTGTAATTCAAAATGCTGGAGCTAAGACTGCTGAAACAGTTAATGATGAACCAGTCTTTTAGATGTGTTCCTTGTTTCATGTCTTCCTTTCCACTGTCTTCAGTACTCATTCAACAACAGCCACTCCTCTCCCAATTTATACTTGGGCCTGGCAACGTTTGTTGGGTTGTTGGGCACAAGTATAAATTGGGAGAGGAGTGGCTGGAGAGAAGCCCTGCAGAAAGGGATCTGGGCGTGTTGGTTGGCAGCAGGCTCAGTATGAGTCTGCAGTGCGCCCTGGCAGCCAAGAGAGCAAACGGCATCCTGGGGTGCATTAAACACAGTATAATCACCCAGTCAAAAGAGGTGATTATCCTGCTGTATTCAGCATTGGTGCGGCCTCACCTGGAGTACTGTGTGCAGTTCTGGGCCCCACAATTTAGGAGGGATGTGAAGGTCCTTGAATGCATCCAGAGGAGGGCAACAAAGCTGGTGAAAAGGCTGGAAGAAATGTCCTATGAGGAACAGCTAAGGACTTTGGGCTTGCCTAGTTTGGAGAAAAGGAGGCTGAGGGGTGACCTCATTGCTCTCTACAGCTTCCTGAGGAGGGGAAGGGGAGAGGGAGATGCTGAGCTCTTCTCCCTGGTATCCAGTGATAGGATGCATGGGAATGGTTCAAAGCTGCACCAGGGGAGGTTTAGACTGGACATTAGGAAGCATTTCTTTACCGAGAGAGTGGTCAAACACTGGAACAGGCTTCCTAGAGAGGTGGTCGATGCCCCAAGCCTGTCAGTGTTGAAGAGGCTTTTGGACAAGGCCCTTAATAACATGCTTTAACTTTTGGTCAGCCCTGAAGTGGTCAGGCAGTTGGGCTAGATGATCATTGCAGGTCCCTTCCAACTGAAATATTCTATTCTATTCTCATTTCTTGACTCTACCTGCAAAATAGTTTCTAGGTTTTCATGCTGTCCGTGATAACCAGCAAGAATTGTTTTTCCCCCAAAGGTATGCTGGCAGTAACTTCTGGTGGTTGTTCTGCTTCTAGGGGACAACCCTTGCTCAACATTAGTTACCCTTTTATTTCTGTTTCAGGTGAGAAAACTGCCTTCTAGTAGTGAGTTGACTCCATCTGTTTATTAGGCTTAAAACTTGCCTTTTTTTTGTCTGTTCTTGTTGTTCTGTTCCATAGTCTAAATCATTTTTCTTGTATTTTGAGAGTAACACTGAGGGAATGCCATTTTTCAGTGGAGCCTTAAGCTGGTGCAGTCAACTTCAAAAGAACTTCAGCATGTGAAAAGGCATTAGTGTGGCAAGGGCTAGAATTTTCATTTTTCAGGTCTTGCTAACAAGCATATCTTCAGTTTCAAGCAGATGAGTTCTCATTAAGTCTGGCTTCTGGCTTCAGTTTGAGCGGGAAAAACTGGGGGTATGTACTGGAAGTGCCTATCTAGCATAATGTATGATGTCCTGATGACTTTCCTAAGCAAAGTTGTTTTTAGGATAGTGAGGCAGGCAGTATCTCTGCAGGTTTTACTGTACATGTATCATTTGTGAAACCTAATTTGTAATAATAACATGGTTGGACTTGATGATCTTAGAGGTCTTTTCCAACCTTAATGATTCTATGATTCTATGATTCTATGAATAGGGTTCTCAGTGGAGAAAATACAGCTAGCAGGAGCCCTGAATCTTTCATGTCACTGTTTCTTGGATTTTACTCCAACTGTAGTTGGACTATAGTCTTCATGAATCATAATGCCTCATGCAGGCAGCTGTTTGACCAGTATCACTTCTTTGAAAACTGAAAAAAAAAAATTAAAGAGTTTACAACTGGTTGATTTTTAAGGAATACATCCTTAAATACATCCTAGAGAATGTGTGCTGCTTAATTAAAAAACTTCCAAACACTTGCTGAGCGTACATCTAAGACAAATTGTAGAATCTTTCTGGTTAGGACCTGAACAGACCTGCCCAGAAACCATACAACACTTAATAGCTTTAGCTTTGAATATCTCTGTGGGCATTATTATGTAGCTTGCTAGGCAGTGTGCTGTTAAAATCCTGCTAATGGTTTAGTTAACTTGATATCAGCTCAATTTCAAGTGACTGAAATCCAAAAGAGTGGTTTTGTTGGCTGTTCTCTTCCAGAATAACTTGTGGCAGTTCTGGTGCCTATGTCCATGGTCATGTGTAATGCATCTGCAATATGGTCATTGCAGTTTGAAGAACTTAAGCTTCTTTGTGCGTCAGCCGTTGGTTTGAAGACTGAATAATTTTCCCTGGATGGGAAACCCTTGCTGCATAATTGAAAGTATAATGGGAAACCTTGAGTAGTTCATGTGGCTTGAAAAGTCGATGTCCTGTTTTCCTGATCCTTAAGGTCAGAGGAGATATGTTTACAATTTTCCTTACACATGTGTGCATGCATGCAGCTGGTCTCTCTCTAATAACCAACTGCTGGATCCTCTGACTGCTGTTATACTCAAGTTGTAGGCTGTAATTGTAGAAATCCCTGTGAAAGAGCTAGGTTAGTTTGACAAACTGGATCTACTTGCTCCTTCTGTTTCTTCTCCAGGCATTACCAGGCTCCCAAGATGATGTCAGGATGGTTGGTGTAATACTCTAACTCAAGTTTGGCACTTACTTGGTAGCTGTGGAATTGTCTTTGTTCACAGAAGTATTTTTTGAGTGTGTGAATGAAGGCGGAAACACTGTATACTTCAGAGCTATGGAACAGGAGAAGTTTGTGTTTGGGTTTTTTTTTTTTTTGTGTTGCAGACAGAAATGTAAGGAATCAAAAGTCAGTGGTGGTGTGTAATGTTGTGTAATGAGAAGGAAGAAGCTACTCTTGGCAAAAGTTACCTCGAAAGTGGAGGTTTACATTTTCCTCCTTGCATGCACTTGGATTCCTGACTACCGTGGGTGAGGTATGAACCGCAGTGCAGAAGGCATCTGTGGTAGGAGTGCAATGAGAAAAGAGGTTGCTCAGACTTCCCTGTCTGAGAGAGGAGAGGGGAGCAATGTGAGAAAGTGACCTGCAGTGTGAGGTGAATGGGGCTGTTAAATGAGAAGTCTAAAGTGCTGACAAGGAAGGGACTTATGGGGGGAGATGACATCTAAATGATGAGCGGGGATTATGGTGGCAGATGTCAGACCAACTTTTATACCCACTGGTAAAGCTACAGAATCAGCAGAGTGATCTATCTGGAAATGTTTTATATTTTTGGTCAGAGCTATTGATGGGCCAGGTCCCAGTATCAAGCAGTGCCAGATAGCAGTCTCAGTAATTAGTCCATGGTTTTGATGCCCAGGTCACTGGTGGAAGATGAGGTCCAACATCTGTTTCACCTGAGTTGTCACCTCAAGTTTAAACACTTGGAATGTAGGTAAAATGCAGACCAATGGGATGACTTTGATATAAATTTGTCTTGTGGTTATGAACTTTTTTGGATTTACAAAGGTGGCTTTTGGACTTAAACTTAGGTGACTGAAGTATTAAACATGGGGTTTTTTTGGTCAAATAGCAGTCTTTATTTTCAAAAAGTGTTAAAGAAATTCGAATTGCCCACATAGCCCTCAACAGAAAGATTGTCAGACACTGAAAATTCTCTTTCATGGTCAAATTCTCCTCACTTTTTTCTGTTACCATGTGCAGCCTATGTTTGCATAGATGTTTCGCATTAAGCCAGGACCGTTATTTTAACTTGCTGCTTCCAAACTCTGTCACTTGCTGAATGAAATGGATCTGTTGTCTTGTTTTCACCCTTCTCCTAAGCCAATTCTTTGCTTTCCCCCATGAGATCTTAGCTCTTCATCTTTCCAAGAAAGGGTTATGGATTTTAAAGGTATTATGTAGATGAAGAGGAGAGTGTTTACCGTGCAGTGGCTATGCACAAGAATCCAGGTGTGTTTCTTGGTTGAAGAAGAGCAAGTGTCTTAAAGGTAAAAGTTAGTGAGTGGGGAGCCTGGGGATTTTACAGCCGTCTACGTTTTGAGCCATAAAATTATAGCATAGGTTAGCTTCTACAAGTCGGACAGCAGAGCAGCTGTTCCTGCTTCCTACGGCTACAATTCTGTTGGCTATGTTTTCCCACTTTCTAAGTGGTTTTTGAAATCATAGAGCTAAGCTTAAGATAAGCTGTAATTCAAAACAGTGGAACTGAAGAAGTGGTGGTGCTGCAGGTGGTATTAGCTCAGCACGATGGGATGGCTTTTTGCAGTGCTGAGTGCAAATATTAATTAAGGAAATGAACTGCTGTGTTGGTCAGCTTGTTGCTCTTCTCCCATCTCTGTTGGTGATCTCTGCCCTACTTTCAGCTTACTTCTACTGACATTTTCCTTTAAAGAAAGGAGAATAACAAATGTGAGTGTAAAATGGCTTGATAAAGAAACCCTGAACCCATATATCTTGTGTGAGGAAAATAAGAAAAAGTCAAAAGTCATTATCTCCTCTTGGGTGAAATATGTTCAAATGTGACGCTTCTGTAAAAATTGAGGCTGTTGGTTCTCCAGACTGTGTATTTAGGAATTTCACTTGCAACTGTCTAGTACATTGAGCGGGTGTTAATGGAACAGATCACTTCTTGTCACTTGGAGTACTGCAGTGAGATGCCTCTCATACTTCAGGAAAGTGTGCTTGATTCAGATTTGAAGTATAACCTTTTTCAATTATTCCCTTCACAGAACAATAAATGCCTTAAGGAAGTATTAGTGGGAATTTTGAAATGGTCAGAGGAGACGACTAAAACCTTTGAATCTTATGGTATAATCAGAATGACATGAAAAAAACAGGAGATGATGCAACCTTTCAGGTATTCATGCTTTTTTCATTCTTTGCAGTGCAGTGGAAGTTGCTCGTCTCAACATGCTTGTTAATAATAGTTATAGAATCATAGAATGGTTTGTGTTGGAAGGGACCTATAAAGATCATCTAGTCCAACCCCCCTGACATAGGCAGAGACATCTTTCACTAGATCAGGCTGTTCAAAGCCCCATTCAACTTTCAAAGATGGAGCATCCACAAATTCTCTGGGCAAGCTGTTCCAGTGTCTCTCAACTCTGATTGTAAAAAAAATTTCTTCTTTATGTCCAATCTAAACTTACCCTCTTTTAGTTTAAAACAGTTGCCTCTTGTCCTGTCACTACAGGCCTTGGGAAAAAGTCTCTGTCAATCTTTCTTATAAGCCCCCTTTAAGTATTGAAAGGCTGCACTAACATCTCCCCAGAGCCTTCTCTTCTCCAGTCTGAACAACCATCTCAGCCTTTCTTCAGAGGATGGCTGTTCCAGCCCTCTTACCATTTTCGTGGCCCTCCTCTGGACCCACTCTAACAGGTCTATGTCTGTCTTGTACTGGGGACCCCAGAAATGGACTCAGTACTCCAGGTGGAGTCTTATGAGAGCAGAGTAGAGGGTGAGAATCACCCCTCTCTACCTGCTGGCCACACTTCTTTTTGTGCTGCCCAGGACACAACTGCCTTTCTGGGCTGCAAGACAGTCTGATCTGACAAGTAGACTAAAAGTATCTGTTATATGCTGCTAGTACATACATTTGTGGTATATCCAGTACTTTCTTAAGGTGGAGAACTGGTAAGGTATGAACTCTTCAGCTTTGACAGCTCCTTGACACACCTCCTATCTTGTAAACATGAAGTCACTAATAGTTGAAGACCTTTATGCTGTTGCATTCCAGATTGCTTGCTTGTAAAGTGTGTGGGGTAGGCCTTCTTTCTGTATTTCAAACTTGTAAACAAAGCCTCTATTTATTCCAAATGAATGGAGGCTAAATAAAGTAGGCTGCAATATCTATGGCCTTTATTAAGAGTAAAGGCTTAAATGAGAATTGGGAGGAGGACAAAGCCAGCTATCATTCCAGAGCAATGTAGCTTGCAAAAATTACTGGGTTTGTTGTAACCCAGGCTGTTTGTTTCCTTGTGTTTGTGAAGGCCTGTGCTGTTTAACTGTATCGTGCACTACAAACTTATGTTCACAAGGAGCTTTGACATATGTAGCATCTGTGAAACAAGAAGATATATTCCTGTGTTTGCAGGGGACTCACATATTCTCCTTCAGCTATGAGAAAGCATCTTTATAAGACATGATAAATCCAATTTTTAGTCAGACTTGAGCTGGCTGGGAAATTTGAGTTGTTTCAATGCTGGGAACACTTTTCATATTAAATGCTTTAAAGACGGGGTGGAGAAACTTTTGCTACGCTACATTTTAGATAGCTGCTTTAGCTACTAAGAGAGAAGGGTCATCTCTTATCTTGTTACAGACCTACAGCTGAGAAATAAAATGCAGTCTCCCTAACTGTGGAATATTACTCTTAGGCATAAATGTAGAAAGTAGGGGTGACCGTTGTATTCAACCTGATGGTAATAAAACACACTATTCCATGTGTCTTGTAGTCTCCTACAAGCATTGCAATGAAGTATATTAAATCTTTATATAAATTAATTATGAAATGCTATCCTTCTCATCCCATTAGCTATATAGTGTAAATGGTTTGTGCTGAAATGGGTGAAGTGAGTGAATTTTGGGAGTAAATAAGCCTGATAATTTGTTCAAAAAAGGTGATAACCTTGTGCCGTCTGCCTTTGATAGAAGTTGCCATAAATGCTGTTCTTAACTTGGAATATAAACTGAATGCTGATTGTGTTGTAAAAGCTGTGATAATGAAACCTGTTTATTGGGCAGATTTGCATAAATCTTTGTCTGAAAAAGCTTGTTCTTGTGCAAAATTACAGGCACATGAGAGTTTACCTTTTCCCGTACTGTGAAAACAGCAAAAGAGACAATCTAACTTTGAACTTCTTTGTTGTTGATATACTCTAACAATAGCTGAATCTGATGGAGAACCTCTTTGAGCTATTTCTTGCTACTTCTGGAGCATCTGTGCGTGGGTATTTTCTCTTCATAAAGGATTTAAAAGGCTAGATCGGCAGCGTGGGCCTTCCTGGTACCCTTAGACTACAAAATCTATTCTGGTACGTTCTTCCTCATCTAGAGCAAGAGAAGTTTGGCTTTTCTGTTGATATCCTGTATCTAGACCATGTTGTCCTCATGTCGGAACAGGTACTGTGACTGCTGTGAAGGGAAGACCTTTACCTTTTCGGTACCATGAGTCCCTCAGGTCTAAATTGTATCCTGATAAGCACTCTGTGGAAGGAAGCCTATAGTGTATATAATAAATGTTCACTGATGTAGAAGCGCTTCTCTAAGGGTGCACTTCCAAGGCGGGTTGGTTTAGATTCAACCAAGGTTAGTGCTGGGGAGGCAGACAAAGTTGGATAGTTTAGCTCCCTGCATCTACTTGCTATGGGCAGGAGTGAGTGCCAGTGTAAGGTGGGAGTGGGAAAAACTGCATAGTGGGGTAGAGGGAAGGATGGGATTGTGGCCCTGCTGACTGAGACAGGGGACTGCACCCCCAGGGAATCTTGCTCTCTTAGTAGAAGTGGTCTGCTTGCTAGGGGTGAGATGGCTAATGTCCCCTAGCATTATGAGTTTCTAGTTTGGGTTGGTTAAAAAGGTTTCTTCTGGAGCGCAGTTATGGATGCTAAGTTTGTTTTAATGCCTTCAAGTGGGCTTAGATTATGCGGCATTGCTTGACTGCAGCTGGCATCATTCATCTCTTGTTTTCCATGCAGGTTATTAGTCTGGTTATCTTGTTGCAGTGGACCTCTGGGAAAGAAATAGTTATTTGAGCAGAGTTCAGTTTACATGGTTCAGTTCCTTGTGTGATTTTTTTAAGTTATAGTATGCAATTAAACACTGTAATGGACAGTTTCCTTTTAATGTGTTTCCTGATATTCATTTGCATCTCGCCTAAAACTTAAGCAAGTAAGAGTTGAAGGGGCAAGTGGATAGATTTGAAGAGAGGGAAAAAACGCACGTGGGAGCAAATTTATTGGAGGAAGATTTATTTCTGTCTTAGCCGTCCTTGTATCATGTAGAAATTTATGGACTTGTTAAAATAATAACTTGACTTTCTGAATCAGTGTTTTTTCACTTGATTCCTTTAGCATTACTTTTTTTCCACTCTTCTGACTCTTTCCAGTAAACATGGGAAAGGACAGGGTCCTTTACCTGCAAAAAGGTAAATCTATTTTCCGCTGAAGAAAAGCTAGCTCTTTCAAAGATTTGAAGGTTGTATTGTATCGGTTTTGTTATTTTGGCCAATTTGAATAAGAGAGTAACAAACAACTCTCAAATGTCATCTTTTACTGTGAGTAAGCCTTCTTTCACTAGCTTGCTGACCTGTGCTGAGTTGTATGGGCATTGTAACAGTGATCAGTGTTTTGTCACAAGGTACTAAACACAGGTTGTCTGAGAAGTAAACAAAATTATTTTTCTGTAGCCCTACATAAAACATCCAGATGGCAGACTGCTGCTGCTCTGAGTATCTCTGTGCTTTTCACTTTTATCACATCTAGAGATAGAGGCAGCAGATGGGAGGAGAAGGTGGGAAGAGTGGACTTTAGGCACCTGTTTTGAGTGCTAATGCAAATGGAAAGGACTCAGCAGTCATTGTTACACCACAGTTTCCACATTAATGGTTTCGGTGGAAGCAGTTTTTAAATACCAGTGGATGACTTGCTAATTGAGGCATTGGCTGAGCTGTTACCTTGGCCGAGTTCATAAGGGAAAATGGATATGAAGCAAGCAAACAACCCTGTGTTTGTTTTAAGGTCTTTCTTTGAGTCATAGCCAAATCAATGTCAAAAGTGTGGTGCCATTTTGGGAAAGTGGTATTATTATATGCTGTAGAGAGAAATTATCTGTTGAGAGAAATGAGCAGGGTAATGCTAGCTGGATGTCCAGAACTGCAGAAGTGTATGAAGTGAAGCTGCAAGAAGAACTGAGTTAGAAGTGAAAGTAGGAGTGTTTGTTTGAAACGTACTGATCTTTGCTACACATAGAAGTAATAGCAAGTCTTGCATTTGATCTTTGCTGTTTAATAGAACACATAGAAGTAATAGCAAGTCTTGCATTTTATTCTGCAGACTTTGCCCATGGGAGTGTAAAGAATTTGTTTCACAGTAACAGTAGCTTTATCGCTATTTTTGGAGTTTCTGGGTCCTGAAAGTTATGCTGTACAGGAAGATGGCTATTAAAGTATCTGCCTCAGGGCACTCGAAATTTGGAGTTTGTTCTCTGAATCTTCTTGTGAGGTTCACCCAATGTCTGCTCCTGAAGAGCTGATGCTTCTGAAGAGTATTTCATTGCCTGGACTAATACTGGCCGCTGTCAGGGAAGTTGGCTGAGTGTTTTAAGGTCTGTCTTGGTGGACTACTGTGTATGGTGATGGTATTGGTACGGTACCAATTACAACTTAGCCTTCTGATTTGGGTAAGGTTAGAAATGATAGTTTAAGTACCAGTGAAATGACCTGATAGTCTTGCAGTTAGTTAATTGTGTATGACATACTTGGTAGGATCAAATGATACCGCTGCAGGCTTTTGCAACTGGCATTGTGCATCAGAATTTGAGTGGCTGCAAATTTGTTGATGCAATTAAAGTTCCAAGCAGTTAACTTTTTTTTTTTAAAATTGAGTTTTGTTACCTCAGTTGACTTACATTCATGGGCAGAATTTTCTACCTAATTTAACCTTCATGTAGCTTTTTTTTTTTGAAGTGTCTAATAGATGTTTAATAACTTGGATAACTATAATTACTGTGCAACATATTTCAGTACATCAGGCCATGCAAATATAGATTGACTTTTGTTCTGTTGAAATTACTTGGAAACATCCAGTGTACTAGTTAAATTTTGTCAATTAAAAGTTAATTAAGCATTATTTTCTGCACTTGAGGGCCAGCTTTGTGTAAAAAGTAATGGAATGACTTATTTTTATATCTATTTCACACACGTACACTTTTAGTACAAGCCTTGGGTCAATAGAAGAAACAAGTCATCCAGTATCGATCAGTGCTCTGACACGTTATTTTAACACACCTAATCCACTAGAGGCTAAGAAGATAATATGCAAGTGCTTTACAGGCAACGTCATTAATGCTAGTGCACGTTGTGCTTTGAAGTGCTTATTAATAAACCTGAATTCACTGGATAACAGCTTGCCAAGTGCCTCTTAAATGTGTATGTGCATGTATCTTGCCTAGTTTTCCTGGTATGCACTTAGCAGCCTTGTTGTTATGCTTGGATGCTATGGAAGAAGAGTTGAAATTATAGCAGGAAATCTAACTAAAGCATCTCTTACAGCTTGCAGGTTTCTTTAAAGTTCCCATACAGCTGTCATGGTTTAACCCCAGCTGGCAACTGAGCACCACACAGCTGCTCGCTCACCCTCCCCCTCTGCCCCCAGTGGGATAGGGGAGAGAAGGGGGGGGGAGGAGTAAAACCTGTGGGTTGATATAAAGACAGTTTAATAGGACAGCAGAGGAAGAGAAAATAATAATAATAATAATGATGATAAAAGAATATACAAAACATGTGATGCGCAATGCAAACACTCACCACCCGCTGACCGATGCCCAGCCTGTCCCTGAGCAGTGATCGCTGCCCCCTGGCCAACTCTCCCCAGTTTATATACTGAGCATGACATCATATGGTATGGAATATCCCTTTGGCCAGTTTGGGTCAGCTGTCCTGGCTGTGCTCCCTCCCAGCTTCTTGTGCACCTGGCAGAGCATGGGAAGCTGAAAAGTCCATGATTTAGTATAAGTACTACTTAGCAGTAACTAAAACATCAGTGTGTTATCAACGTTATTCTCATACTAAATCCAAAATACAGCACTCTACCAGCTACTAGGAAGGAAATTACCTCTATCCCAGCCAAAACCAGGACAACAGCCCAGAACCTTTTCCGGTCCGGTTTATTGTATTGTGTTCTGGCAATGCTGACCTTGCTGGTTGGCATGAGATTGCATTTGATTGTCCTAGAAGATATTAGACCCATGTGAAAGTCAAATCCATTACACTGATAGAAGGTTGTTGTCTGACATGAAGTGGAGAGAGGAATATTTCTACTTTAGGTTGTTAAGATTAAGAAACAACTACAGTTGTGTTTTTTTCAGTGCTCAGCAGTAATCTTTAAAATACATGAAGGAAGCTACTCAACTTCATCTCTCTCTTCTTTGCGTAGTTATTCTGTTGCAGCCAATGCCATTGCTTACATGTACCATGCATAAATTGTGTATTTCAAGGATTAATGCATCCTATATGAAACTGCGGGAGATTGTAGAGTGCTAGGCCCACTAGTAAGGTATAATTATCTTGACAGAGCATCAACTGTCTCTTGAGACAAGGCTAATTTTGGGATAATTTAGGGTCATCAGATTTAGAAGTAGTAACAACCATCAGCTATTTTTTTTGTTATTGAGGAAAACAGCAACAGATCAGAATATTTGTATAAATACCAGTCTGGGAAGATCTGTGGAATGTAATTACCTAGCTGAACTGCATGTAAATGGGATCAGTTTTGTGTTACCCATCTGTACTTCACTGAGATGAATCTAATTATTTTTGAGTGACTAGCTTATTCATATTCAGTACCTTGGCAATGCTTTCTTGCTCTGACTATGTAACTGTTTGAAAGCTGGGTCTGAGCAGTAGTTTTTACTCAACACTGCAAGGACTTTGAGATGCACAAACTGGAGCATCTTTAAATGCAACCTAGCTGTTATAGAGAAGAATCTGAATAGTCTTTCAGTACTATTTACAGCTTGCTGCTAATATCTAAGTGCAGAAAGACTACAAGTTCTTACTGTTCCCTGATCTGTGGTGGGCACTACATATGCAGGAGAAGGCGTCTCTGAATCTTCATTGTGGAATTTTGTAACGTAATACTACATTCTGTATCTTAAAAATACAGAGAGCATAGTTTCCCGTTTTGGGAACAACCAGTCTTGTAAGAATTCTGCAAGAGTGCAGCGAGTTCACCCAACGCTACAACACCGCTGGTAGTGTTGCATTCTCCAAAGTTCTCATCCAGTGGGTTGCTGGAGTCTTACAGTTGCAGTGCTGAGACCTCAGAATTCAAAATGGAATTTGATGCTCTGAGGTACTATTTCACTATATCTCTGACAGGTCAGCCGTATTTACCTGGGCTATAGATAAAGATAGTGACAAATTCAGATAGCATGGTTTTGGAATGCTGTCCTTAACATTATTCAAACTGGCCAAATTTGCAAGCTGAATGTTACAGAAAAGTTTCTCAGAGGTGTTACTGTGAGTCTCTTCTGTTGATGGTGATGGAAATGACAGCTACTGTTTCTGTAAGTATTTTTTGGAGGGGAAAGATAGACTAACTCCAGGGCTGGACTAGAAAGTCTTTGGAGCATTGAACACTTACAGCAGGTTTTTCAAGTGGGTGTGCCTAATGCTGTCAGTCTGAGCAAATAACCTGCAAGGCAGATGTTCAAGATTGGCTATTGGCAGTCTAGAAGATTCTGCTCCAGTAGAAAAGCCAGTAATTTGTGCTGTTAGCTGTCAAATACATTAGGGGGAAAAAAACCTAATCAGTTCATCACTTAGCATTTTCTTTTTAGGTAAGTGTGAAGCCATGAATTTCAGTCCTGGAAGATGACAGAAATGTATTTCCTGTGCTTGGAATAATTTTGTTCTTTGTGACATGGAGGTGTAAAGTTTATTTTGCATTGCTAAAAGGGATATCTGAGTGTGGCATACCCTGTTAAAGTCCCTTAAGAAGCTGCACTGAAAATTTCACCTGACTTGCTATTAGCAGACCAGTCTGAAAGGCAACTTCAAGATCAAGCAGGTGCCGAAATGTGTTTTATTGTGAACCAATTATGTATGTGAATGAATGTGTGGGCTGCTGTGGGTAAGTGGGGGGAAGCCATGGTGCAACTCAGTTTGAGTGGTTAGCTTTTATTCCGTGTGGCTGAGCAAAGGAGAAGCAACATTAACTGCTGCTGTGACACTTCTTGGTGGCCTTTGTCTGCACCAGTAAAATGCTGTGAATGAAAGCGTGGTGAGAGTGGAAGATATTCCTTACAATACTTTTGGCTGGTCAGAGGGAGTTTACTAGTAGTTGAGCTACTCAAATAAAACAATTTTGTTTTGTTAAAATAGGGAGGTAATTGCAGATAGAGGGCAAACTATGATGGGGTTGGCTTTTAACATCTTTTAAATGACAAGCTTCCTGTTGAGCCACTTCTTTATGTGGGGATCTGGGCATTCCAGTCTGTCATAGACTGTGCCCCATGCCTCAGCTCCTCTCATTCCCAGTCATATTAACAGAATGGATGCACTGACAATTTCCCTTTGGGTCACTAGGATGGTACAGATTTGTAGTGCCAAAAATATCTTTAGAACATATCATTAGTTATTCCTCCAGAACAGAAACTAAATAAGTGACAAAGCTTCTAGGAGAGAGCTGCTTCTGCTGATCTACACAATCAACCCAGTTGCAGAGAAGGATTTAGAGCACTGGCTCAGTATTTGCATGAGTTGAGTATAGAGGTGAGGGATGATCTGATCTGTCTTAGACATTTAGGTCATCAAAAGATGCAAAATGTCTTTACTGATGCATGAGGAAATAATACTAAATGTCAAATCGATGAGCTGTAAGTTGATCTCTAGTTAGTGTTACTCCAGTAGACAAGTTGCATGCAGTTTTTGGTTACAATTGCAGATACTTATTTGGTATATGAGAGCCAATTTTTTAGGATTAGTTTAGGCTTTCTCTGTACCACCTTCTATGTGTGTTTCTAAACCATGCAACAGAGAAATCTGTAGGAGAAGAAATAAAGTAAGGTTGCTGTCTGGTGTCAGCAGGCATATGATGGTTCCGGTAAGGACTAAAGGTGAGATAGTTACCTGAGAATAGATTACAGTGTAGGTTTGTTTTGAATCCCCAATTATTTCTGGCATGCCTTCAGTTTTCTTAGATAAAATTATTATTGCCTTTATCTGTAAACTCTCGAAATGAAATGGCTTTAAATTCATCTGTCCGTATCTATGAAGTGCCTCCTTCTGCTGAGCCTTAAAACTGAAGAAAAGCTAACACACTTCAGATTTTTTTTTTTTTAATCAAAGGGAAAAAGCTAGTATTTTACATTACTTTCATAAGTTTTGTAGATTACCCTGAGTAGTTGTAGAATAGTGGACTTTGTTACTCTTCTGTAACAGAGGGCAAGCAGGCAGGCACTCATGCTGTGAATAACTGATGTCTTTTGAAATGTCCAGCTTTACTATATAGATGAGCAACAGCGCTAAAATGAATGGTAATGATGGCTGCTATAGTTTCAAAACCAACAAATGACTTCATTTCCTAGATTTTTTTTTTTTTTTTTTTCTGTGAAAAGCTAGCCGCTTGTAAAATAATCCTTGGAACCTCAAACAGCATATTGTAGTGGCATGTTCATTACTGAGGTTGGGAGTAATGAAACCAGTCAGGAGTAAAAGGCACGCTGTGTATCTTGTATATCTGCGTGCATATGTATGGTTGGAGGTGTATTTGCGTCACTAGTTAACACCATCAGCAGCTTCTAAGTTCTATTTAAACACTGTGAGTAATTCTTAAAAACTTCGTGAGCATGTTGCAAGTTCCAAAGGCAAGTATTAAAATAAGAAAAGTTATTTGTTAGACCCACGAAATCTGAACTTCAGCTATTTGAAAGGGAGATGAGGTCCAGGAAGAAGCACTTAAGTTGTAGATGGTGCATTTCTCCTCAAATTAACACCTTAGCACCAATGTTCTAACATTCATGTAGATGAAAATCTTTCTTTTGATTGCAGTATTTACTCCTTTACTGGCTCTAGTGTAACTTTTTTGCTTAGTTTGCTATATGAAGTTTTAGCCCAAGGATGTCAATGTTGAATGGTGGGTGAGTTGCATGAGAAGGAAATATGGGATTTTTAAAAGGTGTGTAAAATATGGCATTTCTTGAAGGTACTCTGTTATGATTTGGCCAAAATACTGTAGTTTTTGGCAGTCTCAGACTGTGACCTTCAGATTCATAGATGTCAGTGAGGACAAATGACTTTGGCATTTAAAGGGAAACTGGATTCACAAACGAGTTCTAGGTGCCTGAAGAGTCACTGATTTGCCATCGTATTTTACGAGTTATCTTGAAAATGACTATAGGTTGTCTACAAACAAGTGTTGGGTGATAGAAATAGTGACACTGCAAATCTTAAAATTATCTGTCAAGAGTTTCCTTTTCTCTGCGCGTCTCCAATATGCACATTCTTGGGAGCATTGATCAAACACTGTAGATTTGCCATAGCTCATGTATGTTTGGATAGCAGTTGCTGCTGTCAGGTCACTCCAGCTAAATTCTGCAATATGAGCTGCCCTGGTTTGTTATTAACTTCACTCTGAAGGACTGGAGTATGGGTCACTTTGCTGCCACATTTCAAGTTGTTGGGGTTTTTTTTGTTATTTGGCTTAGTCTGTCTGATTCTGAAGAGCAGAGTCATAACATGCTGTTACTTTCATAGAATCATAGAATCATTAAGGTTGGAAAAGACCTCTAAGATCATCAAGTCCAACCATCAACTAACACCACCATGACTCCTAAACTAGGCCCTGGAGTGCCACGTCTACACCTTTTTTGAACGCCTCCAGGGTTGACGACTCCACCACCTCTCTGGGCAGCCTGTTCCAATGCCTAACCACTCTTTCGGTAGAGAAATTCTTCCTGATGTCCAGTCTAAACCTCCCCTGACGCA
>WAAD01013118.1:4436-19094 GCA_013389945.1 Fregata magnificens
ATTTCTTCTAATAGGATACAGTTAAACATCAGACTTACTTCATTCAAGAGACTGTGGACACTAAAAATTTACCTATATTCAAGAAGTGATTAAAGGAATTAAATTGCATGAATTAATGAATTAAATTTTATTAAATTAATAGAATAAAAATCCATTAAGGATTCTTAACTACATGGCTATCACCTCTGGCTCAGGTACTCTGTAAGTTGCATGCCACTGGAAACTGATAGAACGTGTGGTTTATGCTTCCTGTTCTATTCTTTCCCAACTATGTGCTGCTGATGGTCACAGGATGCAGGACACCTAGGCTAGGTGGACTTCTGGTCTGTCCTGATAGGGTTTTCTTAAGCCTTTATATTAAGGAAACAGACTAAGTGGAAGAATTGTAATAAGCTTCCTTGATATAAAGAAACTTCTGTTGTACTCTGTCTGAAAGATTGGTAGCAGTGAAAGATAAATTTTTCAGAGTCTTCAAGTATGTTTAATATCTCACACAACAGGTATATCTTACAACTTCAGTAAAACTAGTTCAACCGAGTGGTATATTAGTACAAGGAAAATCACAAAACTGAAATCAAGTCAAAACTAGATCTTAGCACAGGTTCACTCTTGACACCATTCACATACAAGATAAAATGCATTTCACGTTTCTTTTCATTTTGCAATCTGTTGTTCTTTACCAGATACCCACTAAATGTGAATCAGGCTGTGTCTGTGCTGATGGGCTATATGAAAATCTCGATGGCAGATGTGTTCCAGCTGAGGAGTGTCCATGTGAATATGGTGGTCTTGCTTATGGAAAAGGTGAACAGATCCAAACTGAATGCGAGATCTGGTAAGAATCACAGTTTTCCATTGTGGAACCTCTGTTTCACTAAGCTGTACAACTACATAACAAAAGCGTTTAGTTGACAGGAGAGTAGGAAATGGCAACAGCTGAATGGAAGGAATACAGTGACAAGGCACAGAGGTGATAAAGAGAAGCTTAGCATTTGACAATATATATGTATAGATAAAAGAGTCATGGTACTGGCTTCAGGGATAATTTCTACCGTATGCATATCCAGGAATAAGGGCATCCAGTAGGGCCTGTAACTGTAAACTACATAAGGTCAAGGATTAACAGCCCCACCTAAATAAAGATGAGGGCACAATCTTCCGTCTTTTCTGTAGATAAAAGCAACCTCCCCAAAAGATTTTTTCCATCTCTTTAGCAGCATTCTCAAAGTACTTTCCAGTTACTAATCTAGTATTAAAAAAACACCACCACCACCCAAGCTACACAGAACAGTGACATCTGTTCTCATTAAGAGCAAAAATAAATGAGGTTTCTATTCTTTCTTTCATGAAAAAAGAAAGCAAAAATGACTTAAGATTTCTTCTTTATCATGAATTAATTTTCTATCGGTCTATAACGTTTAGTTATGGTTCTTACATTAATTGTAACTTGGTCACAGTGTACACAAGTCAATTAAATGAACATTTTATCTATAAAAGTGCATGTATACAAAAAGAAGCAGGTTAAGGTGGCATTCTTTGAAATCTGAGTATGGTTTGTCTTCTCATTCCCAGCACTTGCACAAAAGGCAAATGGAAATGTGTTCAGAAATCGAAGTGTTCCTCAACATGTAATCTGTATGGAGAAGGCCACATCACCACTTTTGATGGACAGCGTTTTGTGTTTGATGGCAACTGTGAATACATATTAGCTATGGTAATCTGCCTCCTACTGTTTATTTTGGCAGTATCTTAGCATCAAGAAATAGCTTGATTTAAATGGCTAATGAAAATATCCTAGGACGCATCTATAATCAATAGAGCACTCTGAATCTTTATAAACACTTAACGTGGTTTTATATTTTCTGCGTATTTCAATACTTATGGTGAAAAGGCTTTACTTCTCGAAACACAGTTTTTTTCATGCAATTACAACCAATTTTAGATTTAATAACATGTTTAAATAGTAATTGATATGTATGTATTCTGTACCAGGCAACTATATCTTTTAGGGAAGTGATGTCAGTTTGACTACCAAATCAGAGGTCATTACCTCCCAAAACAGGCAGAATCAGAGTCATAACATGTTTAAGCTTTCTTTACTTTTTTATGCTTTTATGTTTTAAGTTGGAAGACTCCAGACACAGAGTCTGTTGGGGTTTTGTGCTTTTTGTGGTTTGTTTTGGTTTTCTTAGGATGGCTGCAGTGTTAAGAGACCTGTTTCCTCTTTCAAAATTGTTACTGAGAATGTCATCTGTGGGAAATCAGGGGTTACATGCTCCAGATCCATCAGCATTTGCCTTGGGGTAAGATCTTCATTCTGCTGTTATCCAGCTGCATAGCTATTTTAAACCTATGTTTGCTTTCCTTTTTGAAGCTTTAGTTGTGTCTTCGAAGTGATGTCTTATAAGTGAAATTCTGTGCTAAACCTAGAGCTTCAGTTTTAGTAGGAATTGCCATCAGGTTTTTTTTCAACTCCCATGTCAATGTTTCAGTCCCTAAACTTCTTGCATATGTACAAGCCATAAAATTTTGAACTTTACTGACTCAGCAGTGAATTGCTCGGTCAAAAGATACTGATTTCCCCCTCTGCCAAACTCAGGAAAACAATAGTATAAAACTGAGGAATTCTCATCATGGATGATGAACAAAATCTCTCCAAATTTCTCTAAGTCCAGGTAATATCTGCAATTCAAAATACATCCAGATCTTACCTGAGATATATCTGTAAAACTACAGCAATGAGCAGTTATCTTCATTTCCACTGCTGTGTGACAGCTTCCAAAATTGGATAAATTTTACTGTTCTCAGTTCTATGGGACAGTAATGCCCAGTAGTATCAGATCATCTTAGAGTCCTTCATTATCTGACAGAGATATGGACAGATATGGACACTACAAGCAGTACACGTTTGCCACATTACTGACTAAATACTGTCAGTTTCAGCTGGTTAGTGCCATAGTGAAAAAGCTTGTTTGCGTAGGATCCAGTTTCATAAAAGTGCATGCTCCAGCCAAATCTTTCTGTTGATTATCTAGACATTGAAACACCGCAGTATGGCAGGAGTGAAGTTGTAAGAGTAAACATGAGAATGGGACATAGTAAAAAATCTCAAGACAGAGAGCTATTTTCTCTGTAACTTTTTGATTATTCTTAGGAACACATGAAAACATACTTCCTCTACTCTGCTGGCTGCATGTAGATGATGATATTATGTCCACAAAATGCAGTCAGAGAGCTAGCACACCTAACAATGACGGTGGAACAATGAAAGATACTTTTGTTTCCCATGAAGATTTGCATATGCATACATAATAATTCCAAGGGGGTAAAAAAGCCTGTAAATTAGAATCATAGAAAAGAATAGAATCACACAATGGTTTGGGTTGGAAAGGACCTTTGAAGGTCATCTAGTCCAACCCCCCTGCAATGAGCAGGGACATCTTCAAGCAGATCAGGTTGCTCAGAGACCCGTCCAGCCTGACCTTGAATGTTTCCAGGGATGGGGCATCTGCAACCTCTTCCAGTGTTTCACCACCCTCATAATAAAAAATTTCTTCCTTATATCTAGTCTGAATCTACCCTCTTTTAGTTTAAAACCGTTGCCCCTTGTCCTATCACTACAGGCCCTCCTAAAAGGTCTGTCCCCATCTTTCTTGTAAGCCCCCTTCAAGTACTGAAAGGCCTCAATAAGGTCTCCCTGGAGCCTCCTCTTCTCCAGGCTAAACAACCCCAACTCTCTCAGCCTGTCCTCATAGGAGAGGTGTTCCAGCCCTCGGATCATCTTTGTGGCCCTTCTTCTCTGGACCTGCTCCAACAGGTCCATGACTTTCCTGTACTGAGGACTCCAGAGCTGGATGCAGGACTCCAGGTGGGGTCTCACCAGCATGGAGTAGAGGGGCAGAATCACCTCCCTTGACCTGCTGGCCATGCTTCTTTTGATGTAGCCCAGGATACCTTTGGCTTTCTGGGCTGCGAGCACACATTGCTGGCTCATGTTCAGCTTTTCATCCACCAGCACCCCCAAGTCCTTCTCCGCAGGGCTGCTCTCAATCCCTTCATCCCCCAGCCTGTATTGATACCAGGGGTTGCCACGACCCAAGTGCAGGACCTTGTCCTTGGCCTTGTTGAACCTCATGAGGTTCACGTGAGCCCACTTCTCAAGCTTGTCCAGGTCCCTCTGAACAGTATCCCATCCCTCAGGCACGTCAACTGCACCACTCAGCTTGCTGTCATCTGCAAACTTGCTGAGGGTGTGCTCAATCCCACTGTCTATGTCATTGATGAAGATATTAAACAATTTTTGTTCCAGTACAGACCCCTGAGGGACACAACTCATCACTGATCTCCATCCAGATGTTGAGCCATTGACCACTACTCTCTGGATGCGACCATCCAACCAAGTCCTTATCCACCAAACAGTCCATCCGTCATATCCATATCTCTCCAATTTAGAGAGAAGCATGTTGTGGGGGACCGTGTCAAAGGGTCAGAAGTCCAGATAGATGACATCCATAGCTCTTCCCTTGTCCACTGGTGTAGTCACTCCATCATAGAAGGCCACTAGGTTGGTCAGGCAGGACTTGCCCTTGGTGAAGCCATCTGGCTGTCTCAAATCACCTCCCTTGTCCTCTGTGTGCCTTAACACAGCTTCTAGGAGGATCTGTTCCATGATCTTCCCAGGCACAGAGGTGAGGCTGACAGGTCGGTAGCTCCCAGGGTCCTCCTTTCTACCCTTTTTAAAAATGGGTGCAATGTTTCCCTTTTTCCAGTCTCCGGGAATTTCACCTGACTGCCATGACTTTTCAAAAATAAGTGGAAATGTCAAGACAGTCTGTAGTAGCACAGCATCTGATCTTCAGCAATGTGACACAGAGTAAGGAAAATACTAAAAGTTGATAAGTCATAACATCCAGATAAGTTTTCTTCCAGAATTTGACATTCATACTGCGAGATGAAACCTTCACTATTTATGGGGAAAATCCTGGAGTACGATATAACGTGAAAAAGAACGCCCTTCACCTGATGTTTGATATCATTATCCCAGGAAAACACAACATGACCCTTATCTGGAATAAGCATATGAACTTCTTCATCAAGATCTCCAGAGAAACACAGGTATTGCAGAATAACTTCCTCAGTAAACTGTCCTTCAGTTCAGATTGAACAGCACATTTTATGATGGTTCCCTTGACTCTCTATGATGGCAAAGGTTTTTCAGAGATGCTACTAGCAATTCATTTTCATCCTTATCTCCAACACAGCAGAGATTTTCACTGGAGTCTGATTTTTAAATGATTATTGCATTCAGGAAATTTTTGAGCTAAGTGCTTGTATTTTATACAACTGCATGGTTGAATTTGATCTCTAAATGATGACAGTTTACCGTTTAAAGGAGAAACACATTCATCCACTGGTGAACAGAACCTCATGCACAAGACGCTAAAAATGTATGAGAGAGTATTTGTAGATCACATTCACTACTAAAGCACAGGAAACTGTCAGTAATCAAAAGAGAAGGCGAGTAACTGTAACTTGCTGAACTGACATTGCTGCTTTCATTTAATCTAGGAAACTATATGTGGTTTGTGTGGGAACTATAATGGCAATATGAAGGATGATTTTGAAACTCGAAGCAAGTATGTGGCATCAAATGAATTGGAATTTGTCAATTCTTGGAAAGAGAATCCTCTCTGCGGGGATGTATACTTTGTAGTGGACCCCTGTAGCAAGAACCCTTATCGTAAAGCATGGGCAGAAAAGACATGTTCCATTATCAACAGCCAAGTCTTTTCTGCCTGTCACAATAAGGTAAGAATTGATTTGGCCATCTTTTTATTTATAGGCATAAGCTGTATTGTTCCAAAATGCTCACACTCCAACACTTGATTTTTCTCTTCCCCAAAATGTTTTAATAAAATATATATGAAATATTTTATGGCTATGTTTTAATAAAATATATAAAAAATGTTTTATGGTTCTCATTTATGTTAATCTTCATCCTTTCTTATCTGCACTCCACCAGCCCTTTTGTAAGCACAAAAGCTAAGTATGGCATTAACTGATTAGTTAAAAATATCAGTGAAAAAAGAATGAAGACTTAAATATCAGAAATTAGTCAGTCTGTTGATGATGCCTGATACTGATCAATGCACTGTTTACTCTTTTGAAACCATTTAGCCTTTGTTAGAAAAGCAAACTTAAGAAAAGCCTGAAAACACTTGTTCTCATCAGTAAATCAACAGCATTACTTAGAAGATGCAGATCAGTCCAAGAGCAAGATAACAATAAGCCTCCTATCTGGTTTAAGTTGCCTACTTTGTGGAAAAGAAAATATCAGAAGGTTCATCAGAACCAGGCTTTCTGAAGGAAAATCTCCATTTTCAGGAGCTGAAAACAAGTGAGAAATATAGATAATGCTGCAGTGCTCATGCAAATCCATGGAGGGTGTACAGCTGACAAACTTAGACACTTGTGCCTGAATAGATGTGGGTTTTGAGGGTTTTTTTTAGTTGACTATACATAATATGTTCAGGACTAGTATGAATTTAGAAATATGTATCTGACAAAACATCATCAGTTTCTATTGTTGATGTGGAGGCACCTACGTTCTTGCTAAACAGATTTGTATGAAGTGGGATTCTAATTACTTTGACAAGTGTTCAGAGGCAATACTAGTTACTCTCACTTAATGGAACACGTATTGTTTAGCCCAAGGAAAAACACCTTCTTAACAAACAGGCACAAGAGAATCCTAGAAAATTCATTGCTTCATTTTCCAATGCAGGTGAATCGTATGCCCTATTATGAGGCCTGTGTTCGAGACTCTTGTGGTTGTGACATTGGAGGCGACTGTGAATGCATGTGCGATGCCATTGCAGTATATGCCATGGCATGCTTAGATAAAGGTATCTGCATTGACTGGAGGACCCCTGAGTTCTGTCGTAAGTTTCTTTAAGCTTTCTTTAAACAAGTTTAAGAGATTATTATTGTTACTGTGAGCGTATTAATATGGCAACATAGGTAATTGCTTAATAAGCACCTCCTAAGTTGCATTTTCTCTATGGGCAAATAGTTGACTTCAGTCACCTGGGTTTTGAAATCTGTATTTTTCATTTGTCCTAAATTAACCAAAATATTATGTCTCTTTTTTCCATGGAGTAATGAGAGAGAAAATAATGTGGTCACAGAAGGCAGACTGTTTCTTCTGCTGCCATTGTATAATGAACTGTCAGTTTGTCAGCAGAGGGAGTATGAAATTGTAAAAAAATATGTTTCATTTTAGCTATGATGAAATCACCTTCTGAGTGGATGTCAAGGAAGTAGACAGCTGTGTTGGCTGGAACACTGTAAAACAGGAAGAATATATCAAGGTGTTCCAGAACACTGTATATGAAGGAAAAAAGAGGATAAGTGTGTTATAAATCAATGCTAGGGTTGTCATCTTTGATGGTTTCTTTTTAACATTTCACTATATTATGCATTAAAAATTGTGGAAATGCCTGCATAGTGCATTTGCAAAAAAGAAACTCACTTCACTGGAGTGTAAATTCCAATTTACATCAGAAGCTAATAACTTCAGTGACAAAAAAGTTTGATTCAAACTGTTTATTAATTTTGTCCTCCCTTTAGTCCTTTGAAAATAACATGCCATTAATTTGAAAAATTCTGATTTCTCTCTTGCTTTTACCTTTTTTAGCTGTCTATTGTGAGTATTACAATTCTCATAAAAAAACAGGAAGTGGTGGTGCTTATTCCTATGGCTACAACAATGACAACTGCACCTGGCATTACAGGCCTTGTAATTGTCCAAATCAAAACTACAAATATGTCAACATTGAAGGTAATAAGCTATCCTAGTGTAAACCAGGAAACAGTAACATAGTAATTATTTTCAATGCTGTTTTTTAAATCAGTCATATGACAGTTAAATAATGGTATTCTAATTGATGCCATCTTTGAAGCAGTTTTGCTGATCTTTAGCTTACTACTGCTGCTTTAAATACATAATCAATTCAGCACCTGTACTACATCTAGCTTTATATTGAGCTCAGGCTATCTTGAGGAGAAATTCTCTGACTTGCACCAAATCAAAAGAATACGCTGTACTTAGGTAAGAAAACACGTGGAGAGAGCAGTTAATATTTTTGTTAGACAAAGAGATATAGTTGGAGAAGCCAAAAAAATTACTACATAGGCAGAACCTTCTTCTGAGGATGACATTGGAAATGCTTACCTGAATAGATGATATTGCAATTGATACAATTTTTTAATAACAGAAATGTAAGATATTAGATTATAGATAGTATAAATTAAATGCTTTTCTCTGAGAAATGTAAAACAAACTTCTCTTCCCCTTTCTTCAGGCTGTTACAACTGCTCTCATGATGAATACTTTGACTATGAGAAGGAAAGATGCATGCCATGTGGTAAGCAGCAGCCTATATACTCATTCTCTTTCTCTACAGTAACTGGAAAACAATACTAAAACATTTGTATATTCTCAAAGAAGGTATTTTTTCTAGTACTTCTATTAATAATGAGCGTTCATCCAAACATAATTTTCCTTCAAAATAACCCTATTACTGTAGTGCTAGTATGTAAAACTTCAGTTGGTAAATAAAG
The DNA here is from genome assembly GCA_013389945.1 of Fregata magnificens. Taxonomy (NCBI): domain Eukaryota; kingdom Metazoa; phylum Chordata; class Aves; order Suliformes; family Fregatidae; genus Fregata; species Fregata magnificens. The sequence goes on from WAAD01013118.1 coordinate 13,059, forward strand.
GAATGAAAAGAACAAATTAAAAGAAGGATTAGGGTAGGGAATGCTAAAATACAGAAGCTGATGACCCTGACTGATTTTAGTTAGCAACATGAAAAGTTATGTTCAATGTAAATGTGAGTACGTTTCAAAATGCAGGTCTTCCTGAAAGTGTATTGGTGTTCTAATCTGTGTGAGGGGCTGCCCCAGCAGAGCTGTGGGTCTCAGATATGTTCAACACCTTTCATAAAAAAAGAGAACATATAGAATAGGATCAGACCTAGCTAATGCACTTCACTCAGCAAATCTCTTTTTAGAGATTTTTTTAAAAAATTATTTAAACTTAAGGTTTACTACCATATGGTTTACTTCTATGAAAACCTATCTTATTAAATAATGTTTTGGATGGACTCTAGCTGCACAGTTTGCATTTTCATGCAGATGTAAAAAAACTCAAGGACAATTTTTCTCATATTACAGCATTCTAACGTGTGTAACCAGGATCTCAGCTAGTGATCTCATTTACATACAAAAAACATGTTTCTATTATCTCTGAAAAGTGAGGTGCCCTTAAGTGTAAAAAATCATAAGAAAGGTAGCAAAAACTTACTCGTGTTCATTATTATTATGAGATAAACAATGACAAAGAAATCAGTACAAGTCCTTTGATGTGAAGTTTACCACTGAAATGTGTAATATTATGCATTTTCAGGAATATCTCACCAATTAACACAATCCTTTGAATCCAATCTGAAATTTGCCTTATTTGGAATATTTTAATATGCTTTCATTCACAAATTTAACCTGTTCTACCTTTCCACAACAGGAGATGAAAGCACTAGTACCACACCTGAAACATCTGCACCTTCAACAGGTTAGTTTACACAGTTGACCAAACTAGCACTCACACACTGATATATGTTCTGATATGTGAGATACAGTAGCATCACCACTTTCACATGCATAAGATGCAATGAGGAAAAATAACTTGGTACCATAATTACCACAAAAATATTCCCAGAAATATTTGTTAGACATCTTAAGAAAAAAAAATTATGGAGAGAAAAGTGTTTCTTGAGCATACTTAGGCACTTCCAGATATCAGTAATGAAATATCTCTGTTAGCAAATAAGGACTTCAGTCTTGTCTCTGATGAACATTGGGATTGAGCACACCCTCAGCAAGTCTGCAGATGACAGCAAGCTGAGTGGTGCAGTTGACATGCCTGAGGGATGGGATACTGTTCAGAGGGACCTGGACAAGCTTGAGAAGTGGGCTCACGTGAACCTCATGAGGTTCAACAAGGCCAAGGACAAGGTCCTGCACTTGGGTCGTGGCAACCCCTGGTATCAATACAGGCTGGGGGATGAAGGGATTGAGAGCAGCCCTGCGGAGAAGGACTTGGGGGTGCTGGTGGATGAAAAGCTGAACATGAGCCAGCAATGTGTGCTCGCAGCCCAGAAAGCCAAAGGTATCCTGGGCTACATCAAAAGAAGCATGGCCAGCAGGTCAAGGGAGGTGATTCTGCCCCTCTACTCCATGCTGGTGAGACCCCACCTGGAGTCCTGCATCCAGCTCTGGAGTCCTCAGTACAGGAAAGTCATGGACCTGTTGGAGCAGGTCCAGAGAAGAAGGGCCACAAAGATGATCCGAGGGCTGGAACACCTCTCCTATGAGGACAGGCTGAGAGAGTTGGGGTTGTTTAGCCTGGAGAAGAGGAGGCTCCAGGGAGACCTTATTGAGGCCTTTCAGTACTTGAAGGGGGCTTACAAGAAAGATGGGGACAGACCTTTTAGGAGGGCCTGTAGTGATAGGACAAGGGGCAACGGTTTTAAACTAAAAGAGGGTAGATTCAGACTAGATATAAGGAAGAAATTTTTTATTATGAGGGTGGTGAAACACTGGAAGAGGTTGCAGATGCCCCATCCCTGGAAACATTCAAGGTCAGGCTGGACGGGTCTCTGAGCAACCTGATCTGCTTGAAGATGTCCCTGCTCATTGCAGGGGGGTTGGACTAGATGACCTTCAAAGGTCCTTTCCAACCCAAACCATTGTGTGATTCTATGATGTACAAAATCCCACAAAAATTTCATCACAGTACTTAGTGGTGACTGGTTGTATAACACTGACAATTTAAGAAGGTCTTCATGGAAATGTATGACTGAGTATACCAAACCCCTATATACTGGTCCAGGAAAGGAATCTATATATACTGATCTTAAATTTGTTAGAAATTCCATTAATTTCCTTGAAGACAGATGGATTGGGAAATCGTTACACTGTCGGCTGTGTGAATAATAAAATACAAATCCATCTCTGCTGCTATGCACAAGTATTTATGCCAAATTCACTTTAAAGTGATGAAGAAAATCGTATAAAGCTTCTGCAAGAGTTCCTGTTTAATGTATTCACTGCACATAATAGCAAAGGAATAGATGGAGAACTTCTCTCAAATGTTTCATCTAAAACGTAATGGGTTTTAATAGTAGTTACTACTAATAGTTATTAAGACAGTGTTTTTACTTCCAAAAAGAATTTGCAATTTATATAGGTATATTATAAATAGATTATCAAGCACTATTTCTTATCCTTTAATTTTGGTGGGTTTTTTTCCTCTTAGTAACAACAGTGCAACCTAAAGTAACGAGCAGCTCTACCACAAGTACCCTACCAAGAGTACCTAGTATTTCTTCTTCTGCAGCTACTGTATCAACAGAGACTACAAATCCAACAATAACCTCAAAAATCACAGTTCCAAGAACTTCATCAGCATCACCTCTTGTCACAATAAAGTCAACAACTGGTAGGTTTTTAGTGTTACTGTCTAAAATAAATTAATAGTAAACCCACTCTATATATAGTTGAGATATCGTTCTACTAGGAAAGCATTGCAAGCTGTCTCAATATCCAAGCATAAGACTCCAAATCATGAAGAAGGCAAAGCAGACTTCCACAAAGGAGTTTGTAAACCAGAAATGTTCAGAAGCATAGATCGAAAGTGCACGGAAAGAGAAAGGATATAGACACTAAGTTAAAAATACAACCAAAAATCACTTGTGTGACTCATCTGAGAAGCACATTAGAAGTTCTATAACCAGTGAGCCAGCTCAGCTCCAGTTGGATTTATTAGGTCAGCTTTGGCCTCTTTTCCACAGGTTCAGTTATGCAGTCACATTCAAGGAGCACCCAACCTATTAACACTGAATAATGTAAGCAGGCTCCAAAGCAGAATCACAAGCGGTATCGGTGCAGCAGCTTTGTCTAGGATTCTGGAGTCCTGCTCCCAGGAGGATGACTCCTCCAACATAAATTACTTTCTGATTCTATGGCTTGTGGAGACTCATAACAACATGTAGCTTCCCACCAACATGCACTTCAACTAATAAGCCATCCTGGACCCAGGCTATCAGGGAAAGCAGAGTTAAAAAGAGGTCCCAGAGGAGTCAAAACACAACTTCAAAGGCTGCCATTGTGACAGATTATTTGTGCACTGGGACAAGGAAAGTCCTATAGCATGATGTTATTTAGCTTTGTAATACAAATTATGGAAAGCTGAAACTGTGGCTGATTTGGAGCATAAGAATAGCCGATGAAATTGTCATTTGGGCAAAGTCCATACAGACTTTAGCCAGTAAGTGACGACAAAGCCAACTTCCTAGAAAAATTATATTAAAAAATTATCTAATACGGGAAAAATACAGAAAATGAGAACAAAGAAAGATATGAGACAATAGAAAACAAATACGAGCAGAGAAAGGTTTGGCAAGCTTATGAGAACATGAATACAAACAATTATGCAGAACAAAAGATCAAGGGTGAAAACTGGGTCTCTGGAATATGGGTAGCTTCTCCATAATTTATCTATTTCTAATTATTCAATGAACTGATTACTCACATTATATTATTTACCTTTACTCCAAAAGAACATACAACATCAATTTCTACCACACAAAAGATGACTACAACCATCACTACCCCTTCCACAACTACCTCAACAAAAAGAATGATGACCACTAAACCAAAGCATACACCTGTTGCCTCATCAACCACTGCTTCAATAGAGACAGAAAAAGTAAGGTTCACCACACCACCGTTCAAGACCACTATCAAAAAAGAAATGGCAACCACCTCAATACCTACTCAAACCACATCTCAGATCACAACTTTCAGCAAGCCTAAACTAACAACAGTAGGTAACTATCACTTTTTGATATCTGCCAGGTGAAGCCATCACTCACAAGACACATGCCAATGTATTCCTTATAAAAAACCCCAAGCTTTCTTACTAGTTGTCTTAACATTGCAAATAGATAGGAAATGACATGGATAACTGAAGAAGTGTGATAAAAATGTCTCTTCTTCCCTCAGGAGCTCCAGAAAGAGGCAGGGGGTGCTGAATTGTCAGAAGGCACCCTTCAGGCCCAGTTCCTGCTCCATTTTTTTTTTTTTTTTGNCTCAGTGGGATCCAGTCCTGCCTTTCTTACCCCCTGCACACCCTGGGGCTTCTGCTTGGGAATTGCCCACCTCCTTTGCCTTCCCCTCTTGCCCTGCCACCCTCAATCAGCCTGTGCTTTTCTCTCTGTAGTTGTCACCCACAGAAGACCAACGAAGTCACACCTTGTGCAGCATCTGATCACGCAGAAGACCACCCCTGCCACGCCTGCCAGCAGCACCTCTGTCGCAAGAGAGGCCAGCCCTGCCAGCAGCCCAGAAGTCCCACTGACAAGGATGTCTCCAAGCCTCAGCTCTCTACCTGCCACCTCAGCCTCATCTGCTTCTTCCCCCTCCTCAACTGTGTCCTCGGCACATTTGAGACCATCACATCCTGGTAAAGGCCCCCTCCTGCCCTTCCTGCTGCTCTGCCTGCTCCTTCCAGCTCCCACCATTCTCTCCTAAGCAGCATATCCCGCACAGGCTTCAGTTTTGGTATTCGTCCTCAATTCCCACTGCCCTTGCCATGGGACTCCTGGGACCCAGGCAGGTCCTGGGACTGGCCTGCACATGACCCTGACTGCATCCTCCTCCCTTGCCATTTCAGGGGTTTAGCTGTGGGGCACAGGCCTTTATCAGGCTACAGACATCTGTGAGTTCTTGCCCAACAACTAGCAATCAGAGACAAGCTAACACATACTCCCTCCACTTACAGTGGTGCCCTGAGAATTCACTGTGGGGGGAAGAGAAGGCAGTGAGAATGGAAACTCGTCTCCAGTTTACACCTCAGGGCAGTTTTGGGTGAGAGACAGAACACAAGGCATGTTCTCCAACCAATAGATGACCAGGCCCTGGCACACCCATGACAAGTGTCGGTCGACACATGCCACTCTTTGGTCAGTGCTGACCCTGGGTGCAAAAGAGTCACCAGTGGAGGGTGGGCAAGAAGGTGTACACCCAACTCCAGGCTAAAGTTCTCCCACTTAGACCCACTGGGCTCCACATACCTGGGTTGTCTTGGTGTTGAACAGGACAGCCTCCTTTGAGGAGATGCCACAACATGCTTTGCCTAGAACCCTTCCCAAGACTCAACCATTCTTTTCTCTCGTCCCTTTCTTTATAGCAAGGCAGCCAACCAGAGCTAAGACTCCAACTAGTAAAGTAGTAACAGGTGAGTGCTCTGGTCAGGAGAGAGATAACAGTCATCCATGGCCCATGCCTGTCCCTTCAGTAGCCTTGGCTTTCCCATGGAACCTTTACAGAAGTGTCTGCAGCAGGCAAATGGTACAAAACCAGTGAACCACTGGAATCGCACATGAAAGTAGAGAAACCACTTATCCTCTCAAGAGCTCCAGGAGGAAGGAGACAGAAATAAATTGCTAGAGGACATCCTTCAAAACCATCAACACCCTGCAATTTTCAGAAGAAGGAGGAAGGGATGGGACATATTGGGGGTCATGGCACCATTCATTCACTTTAAAACAACCAGAAATAGTGGGACCCAGTACTACCGTCCTTCCCCATACAGCAGCAAAAAGCTTGTAGCCCAGCACTGCCCACATCACGCACCTACCGCGGTCATGCTGAACTGACGTGTGCTTTCCTCCCGGCAGCCTTCACCCACAAAAA
>WAAD01013120.1:0-12007 GCA_013389945.1 Fregata magnificens
AGCGGGTGCAAGAGTGTTTCATAAAAAGCTAAAAGAGGCAGAGGAGATGGATAATAAGGGTACGATTTACAGTCAGAATTGTATGAAGGACGTAGTAAAATCGAAAATCGTTGAAAATATGCTAAACTTTGGCTAACCACAGAAATTTAGGTTTCAGCCCAGACTCAGTGAAACACCTACTAAAACAAAAGCAAACAACTGCACTGACTATATAATTGTTTTCTGTTTTGTAGCTGGCATTTCATAATGTGACAACAGTCCAAAGACTGGATGAGATTCACTTACCTGAACAGAGATGTCTAACGCCATTTAAAATGCCCCAGAGACTCCCTCACATGACAGGTTATGACATGTCTGCTGTCTCATAGGGTAAATAGAACACAGAACTATTAGGTCAACTACACCCTTCTAGAAGAGCAGAGCATCCCAAACTGCATGGGACAACTATGTTCAGGCATCTGAATTCCACCCAAAGTATCCACATTTTTATTCCCTTACTTCCCTGATACAGATATTAGCTAAGAGACTTTTTTATTGTTTCCAGACATGTAAAATTGCACACACACTTTTGATTGCATCATCATGCACAAGCCTTTCTTTTCTACCTGTTCAACTAATTCATTAGCGCTTTAAAATAATGCCAGTGTAACAATTTCTGTTCGTGTTCATTCTGATCTTAGCCTTAAAAGGTTCATCCTACCTATCTTTAGGCAACTAACTGTGGTACCTACATTAACTCAGGTTTTGTTCTAGATTCTCAGCACAATTTAACCCACCTAATATCTGAACCAGCTTCTGCACTTACCTCGATTTTCCTTTTAACTGCCCAAGAAGTGCTAAGTTTAGCACTTCAGCTGGCTGCTTAATTTTAGAGGGACCCACAGATCAATTCTCAGGTGGGGCAAAACTAAAATTCAGCAGAGATGTGTGGCAACTGTAACAAGCTGGCTCTTCACCTTCATGCTCGTCTCATCTCAGATACACCAAGGGCTGGGTGGCTAATGACAAAAAGTACTTGGTGGTTTAGGACTGGAATTAAGAATGAATCGCAGGCATGTCTCCATGCAGTATAACTGGAGTCAGCTGAGCGAGATGGGATGGAGACAGTGGCAGTCAGAGCACAAAGGAGGGCTCTTGCAGGAGGAAGACCTCAGACCTGAAGTCTCTTATTTCTTATTAAAAATAAATAATTTATTCTGCAAAACAGCAGCACAGCTCTCAACCTTAACTTGTTTAATGTCAGAGCAATTCATTGCTCTGTTGCGTGATAGTTTTTTCAAGTCATTCTGAAAATATGAAGAGACGTGATCCTAAAAGAGATCCTCTGGAGATTTACCCAAATTTGATTAGAAAAAAATAAACATAAACTTAAGACCTCCCCAAAACCCAACAATTTCTCCCACCCCATACAGGCGTGTGGATATAAGATCAATACTAACCCTTGCATTACACTCTGTTACTGCTTCAGGGTTTTCTATGCTTGTCGAAAAAGTAGATGGACCATCATATGAAGCACTCTCCCCTTCTTTTGCACTACAGCAAAATCACAAACCCTCCTCTCATGGCCTGAAGTTTTTGCTCCTGCTCCGTGCTCTCTCTGGTGCCCATGGGAACAGCCATAAAGTACAACTATTGTAACTTCCAGTAGAGAAAAATTGCATTTAATTCTGAGGGTTCAGTCCAATTCTCAGAGTTCATACAATAAACTGGCTGGTAAAATATTGTCAAGACTTTTCTCTCAACTTATATTAATTTTTTATACAACCTCTTTGAATAGAATTTATTTCATTAAAATCACATTATTCATTACGTGAGTCACTGATTCCCCAAAATGCAAGGTTACTTACTTTGAATAACTTACAGAAAGCTCTTCATTCCTGAAGGAGACAAACTAAAAACATACTTCAAATTGAAAACAAACAAACAAAAAAACAAACAAACAAACAAAAAAACGAGGGAAGGGGGCAAATGCTGGGAACTCAGAAGGGAGCTAGAAGTATTGTGAAAGCAGAAGTGGTAATGAAGCAGAGAAGACAAGAGAGAAGTTGACATTACTGGAGGGCTCTCCCAGAAAACAGGCAAATGTGGGTTTACTGCAGTGGAAGAAGAAAGACAGAATAGGTGTAAGGATATAATTTCGCAACAAACCAGGCTTCATCCTTTCTACCCTTCATGCAATATGTTTTTGCTGAAATTCTGTTTTTTAATGCAAACCCTTCAGACCCCCAAGAAATTCTCCTCATGCACCCACACTGTGTTTTCTGGCTTGAATAAGTTTGTTAGTAGATAAACACTGCCGCTGCCTCATGCTTGAAAAGTTTTGAATGTAATTGACTGTCAATGATATGATGATTTATAATGCAATCTGCTGCTACTTCTGCTGCTGCAGATAACTCTAATTTGCCTCTATTGTATTAGATATGATGAACTTGACAATCATTTTCAATTTTCCTATTTGGCTTTCATTCAGGTTGATGTGGCCAGTAACAGTGAATTTTCATTGTTCTCCCCTGAAAGCAACAAAAGGAAAAGGAGCTTGTTTTATATGAAGCAGTTGGCTGTTTCCAAAGACTCATTTATTGTGTAATGAAGCTTCTGCCAAGCAAAATATTTAGCAAAAGTGTAGACTGAAAGTTTTGTTTTAAATCTTTATGTTTTATCAAATCAAATACTGGCCCAATTGTGCTACATGGAAAAGAAGATAAGTGGCAATTGTGCTACATGGAAAAGAAGATAGGTGACAGGGAGAAAAGGAGCCTACAGACATGATGGACACTGTACCAGCTGGTTAAGATTACACAGTTCCATAATTCTGGTCATACTCAGACCTGGAGGCTTTGGCTTCTGTAGGGAAGACAGGTGAAAGAGATCGAGATGTTCGTGGTTTCTGTTTTGGGGGAAAACTAATATGGAATGGAAAGGGAAAGCAAGAGAAAAAAAAAAACAGTGCACATAAAAATGAGTTTAAAGATATGCTTCCCAGACAAGCAAGTACCATTTGACAACCCTTCAATTTACAGCTGCACTATCTTGTAAAGCAACTACTCAGGAAGTTAAAATATTTGAATTTACTAACCATAGAGATAAGCAAATCAGTCTTAAAGTGATACACATTAGACTATGAAAGGACTTCGTGACTTTGGATAACCCAGCTTCCGACCTCTCAGCTGTATTTTCTCTCCTTATAAAAGGAAGATAATGACACCTGCATTTGTTCTAACTTGCTTTGGTATGCACAGACAAAATGTAAGATGTAAAAATGACATATTTCCAGTCCACAAAACAGCTTCTATTTACAGAGTTGCATCTGTTTCCTCATCTTGCAAAGTTTTCATAATCAGTTGCAATGCAGTTGTAATGTCACTCCAGCTACCACATGGAAGAATGAGCTGGGTCCTATTCTGCCTCATCCATCACCAAAAAGGACTGGCATCTAAGTTTCAGTAAGTAAACTCTATTCTGTGGGTAAGAGATGAGAGACAGATTTAAGATCTCAAGTTCAGTTTGAACAGCTGGCAGTTAGAAAAATGATTTTTTGACTTGCAAGCTACACACATTTCATAGGGAAATCATTGAGAAAGAATAAACATGGAACTCCACGCTGTCATTTTCACATAGTTACCTTTTTGTCTGTAACTGCATTTCAAGAATGACATGATTTACAGTGTCATGCTTTCTGTGTATGAGCATTAATCCCATTATCATTCATCCACAATAATCTGTACTGCTGTAGATGTTAATTTAGTTTCCAAATAATATGAAGGAACTTTTTTAAAAACAAACTTTTCAGAAGCTTAGGCCAAGTTTTGGGGAAACTTAACTGTTTTTCTCCTTTTTCCCCAGTTCAGTCATAACTAGCAATCATACTTTACACTTGTTATTAGTTACAGTATAAAACATCACCAACAACAGCATAAAGAATGTTGTTATTAAATATGTGGAGTGCACAAATACAAAGGTTGAGAGGAACTGATATTGTTTGCTGGACACTTGTTATAGTAATTCAGGATTGGAAAGCATTAAGAAATTGCTTTTCCCTTGCAAAAAATTTGTGAGAATCTGTAACTACACCTTAAGCATACACTTTATTCAGAAACAGGAAACATTTTTATTAGTTAAATGACTTGCAATTGTCTTCTGAAAGGCTTAGGAATTATTTTTTGAATAATTTGTTCATAAAGCTTGTAGAAGAAACAGAAGATATACCCATCCTTGATCAACTTAGGGGAAAAATGCAAGCAATCCTATAAAGTGTCTTCAACAATATGAATTTGTATTGTATAATTAATATGTAATCACACATCAGTGAAGCAAGCTGCATCACTTCACCTTTAATGGCTGGAGTTACTGAAGAAGAGATTTCAGTTGGAGACAAATGTGAAACTGATTACATATTCTAACAGGGAATCAGCTAGAACAGCAAAGGTAGTATTATGATGTGGAAAAATGCCTGCAGTTTCATACAGATAGGACATGAGGCAACAATTTAACAAGATAAAAATCTTTTGCATGTGGCCTATCTTTCAAATAGAATTTCACTTTTACTCTCCAAGTAGAATTTCAAAGATGCTCTGCCACTTCTGCTTTATTCACACAAAGCAACATTTACGGATAGAAACTCAGCAGTGATCTGTGGCCGTACAGCATGAGAGACTATATGGATTGCATTTCTCTACACCAGATAAAGTGTGGGCTCTGATTACATACACACAACATTTTCTCAGTCTTGAGACTTAATGATCAACCTAAATGCAAAAAAAGCAACTGACTTCAACAGACCTTGGAGACAAACAAGCAAGAATCACAACTGCATCTACCAAACTGTGGCCCATGCGTGCAGGCATAAGCTTTACTCTTTTTTTCCTAGTGAAATAAAAACAAAAGATCTTTCCTTCAGTGTAAAAGCAAGCAAAATTTGTTGTTTAGCAAAAATCTTGTCTAGTATAACTGGTTTGTGTCAGTATACACTGCTTCAAAATTTAAACGCATTTCAGTCCCAGAAAGCAGAGGCAGAACAAAAAGAGAACATTTGACTGGGAATGGAAATGTAAAATTACAATGTAGCAACAGTGCAGAAACTTAGAAAAAGCTACATGTTCCTACAAGTTTGATATCGTATACATATTTGCTATTATCTTTAGGAGTTTTCAGATGATACCTTACTCATATGTTAGCAAAGTTGGGAAAAAACCTCCTGAGATACAGGCTGGTTATGGCTGACATACTAAATTGTTATTCATCCCCTTCTGCCTACCATGTTATTTGTAGAGAGAGGAAGGAAAAATAAAGACAAGTTTTTTTGGTGGCTTGTTTAATCTGCTAAAACCTATTCGAGGTAATCCCTGCTCCACAGTGGTTCCCAGTGGGAGATGTAAGCTGGCAGCAATACAAGCATTCCCCCAAAAAACTGCAGCTGAGACATCTCTTTTTAAATATACTCCAAGAACTAGGAGCTGAGCTCTTGGAGAAAAAAAACCCAAACAAACAAAAAGTATTTTTCTACATGCAGTTGCCAGTATGGCACCTCAAGTTAACAACAGAAGATGAGAAATCCCCTGTGCCTTTGTGTGATAACATTTAAATGGCAAGTTGTTGAAAAATTTGTTGAAAAATGAACCACCACACATACAGGAGCTGAGCACATGGCTCCTCTCTGGAGTTGGCCTCTGGGGTTTCAATCTTGTAACAATTTTAGCTATATAAGCAAAATTTCAGCCTTCTGTGCTCTAAGCACCAGATTAAGTTTTTAGGAGGTCTGTATATCTTCATCAGGACAGTTATATATCCTAAGTGTTTTACTTTCTCTATCATTCCGACAAGATTTATGAATATAAATTTCCAGGCAAAAAAAGGTATTCACTTTTTAAACCAGAAACCTTTTGAAATTTGGTGTCTCTAATCACTGCTCTATAGAACCATTTAGGTTGGAAAAGACCTTTAAGACCCTCAAGTCCAACTGCAAACCTAACACTGCCACGTACACCACTAAACCATGTCCCTAAGCACCACATCTACACGTCTTTTAAATACCTGCAGGGATGATGACTCAACCACTTCCCTGGACAGCATCTTCCAATGCTTGACAACACTTTCGGTGAAAAAAATCTTCCTAATATCCAACCTAAACCTCCCCTGGTGCAACCTGAGGCCATTTCCTCTCGTCCTATCGCTTGTTACTTGGCAGAAGAGACTGATCCCCACCTCACTACAGCCTCCTTTCAGGTAGTTCCAGAGAGCGATAAGGTCTCCCCTCAGACTCCTTTTCTCCAGGCTAAACAACCCCAGTTCCCTCAACTGCTCCTCAGAAGACTTGTTTTCTAGTCCCTTCACCAGCTTCGCTGCCCTTCTTTGGACACACTCCAGCACCTCAATGTCCTTCTTGTACTGAGGGGCCCAAAACTGAACACAGTATTCAAGGTGCGGCCTCACCAGTGCCAAGTACAGGGGGGACGATCACTTCCCTACTCCTGCTGGCCACGCTATTTCTGATACAAGCCAAGATGCTACTGGCCTTCTTGGCCACCTGGGCACACTGCTGGCTCATATTCAGCCAGCTGTCAACCAACACCCTCAGGTCCTTTTCCGCTGGGCAGCTCTCCAGCCGCTCTTCCCCAAGCCTGTACTGTTGCATGGGGTTGTTGTGAGCCAAGTGCAGGACCCGGCACTTGGCCTTGTTGAACCTCATACAATTGGCCTAAGCCCATTGATCCAGCCTGTCCAGATCCCTCTGCACAGCCTTCCTACCCTCGAGCAGATCGACACTCCTGCACAACTTAGTCTGCAAACTTGCTGGGTGTGCACTCGATCCCCTCATCCAGGTCATTGATAAAGATATTAAACAGAACTGGCCCCAATACTGAGCCCTGGGGAACACCGCTTGTGATGGGCCACCAACTGGATTTAACCCCATTCACCACCACTGTCATCCAGCCAGTTTTTTACCCAGCAAAGAGTACACCCATCCAAGCCATGAGCAGCCAGTTTCTCCAGGAGAATGCTGTGGAAGACAGTGTCAAAGGCTTTACTAAAGTCCAGGCNTGTAGATGGGCGTCACATTTTCTCACCTCCAGGCAACTGGGACCTCCCTGGTTATCCAGGACTGCTGATGAAGGATTGAAAGTGGCTTGGTGAGCTCTTCCACCACGTCCCATAGTACCCTCGGGTGGATCCCATCTGGCCCGATAGGCTTGTGTGTGTCTCAGTGGTGTACCAGGTCGCTAACTATTTCCCTTTGCATTATGGGGCTTCATTCTGCTCCCCGTCTCTGTCTTCCAGCTCAGGGGGCTGGGTACCTGGAGAACAACTGGTCTTACTATTAAAGGCTGAGGCAAAGAAGGCATGAAGTACCTCAGCCTTTTCCTCATCCTTTGTCACTATGTTTCCCCCCACAGCCAATAAAGGGTGGAGATTCTCCTTAGCCCTCCTTTTGTTGCTAATGTATTTATAGAAAGATTTTTTATTGTCTTTTACATCAGTAGCCAGATTAAGTTCTAGTTGGGCTTTGGTCCTTCTAATTTTCTCCCTGCATAACCTCACGACATCCTTGTAGGCCTCCTGAGTTGCCTGCCCCTTCTTCCAAAGGTCATAAACTCTCCTTTCTTTCCTGAGTTCCAGCCAAAGCTCTCTGTTCAGCCAGGCCGGTCTTCTTCCCTGTCTGCTCGTCTTTCAGCACATGGGGATGGCCTGCTCCTGTGCCTGTAAGATTTCCTTCTTGAAGAATGTCCAGCCTTCCTGGACTCCTTTGCCCTTCAGGACTGCCTCCCAAGGGACTCTGCCAACCAGTCTCCTAAACAGGCCAAAGCCTGCCCTCTGGAAGTCTGAGGTGGCAGTTCTGCTGATCCCCCTCCTTACTTCTTCAAGAATCGAAAACTCTGTCATTTCGTGGTCGCTATGCCCAAGATGGCCTCCAACCATCACATCACCCACAAGCCCTTCTCTGTTCACAAACAACAGGTCCAGCAGGGCACCTTCCCTAGTTGGCCCACTCACCAGCTGTGTCAGGAAGTTATCTTCCACACACTCCAGGAGCCTCCTGGACTGTTTCCTCTCTGCTGTATTGTATTTCCAGCAGACATCTGGTAAGCTGAAGTCCCCCACAAGAACAAGGGCTAGTGATTGAGAGACTTCTCCCAGCTGCTTCTATTTCATCTGCCTCTTCATCCTGGTTGAGTGGTCTATAACAGACTCCCACCATGATATCTGCCTTGTTGGCCTTCCCCCTGATTCTTACCCATAAACACCCCACCCTATCATCACCATCATCAAGCTCTAGAGAATCAAAACACTTCCTAATGTACAGGGCTACCCCGCTGCCTCTCCTTCCTTGCCTATCCCTTCTGAAGAGTTTATAGCCATCCATTGCAGCACTCCAGTTGTGCGAGTCACCCCACCACGCTTCCATGATGGCAACTATATCATAGTTTTCCTGCTGCACAATGGCTTCTAGCTCCTCCTGTTTGTTGCCCATGCTGTGCAGTGGTGTAGATGCATTTCTGCTGGGCTATTGATCCCACCACCTTTCTGGGGAGAGAAGCCCCAACAAACAAAGAAAACAAAAACCACACACAAAACAGTGCCTGAACACACCACGCTGTATACAGCTCCTCTGAACTGTGGTAAGCACTAGCTGAATCCCACAATGTGTACAGAGCTCAAAAAATGAAGTTATTATTAGAGCTTTTATGAACACATAAAAGCAATCCAGTGATGAAGGAAGAACTTCCTAGCATTTTACAGTGCAGCTTTGCTACTGAAGCAGCAGCACGTAGTTAAAGAATTCAGTTTTTCTAAAGAAGTGCTTCCACATCCGCACTTTGATGACAGCATCATAAATGTATTCTGATCAAAAAGAAGAAAAAAAAAAAAAAGTCCTCACTATTTTTTCTTAATGTTATCCTTTCCTTCTCCCCTTCATTGCTACAGAACACACAGACCAACATTTTCAGATCTGACACTTAACAGCTCAGCTCCTGAATCCATATGGGGTATATTTAACTGCAATTTTTATTCAATTCACTATGGGTGCAGACACTTAGCTTTACACACCAGATCTGAAAGCATTGGTTATAGTTCAGACAAAATTGTATCACTGGGTGGGAAACTATAATATCAGAACTGGTGAAAGACCGCGTTCCTTTTAGATTGTACTACATAATAGAAATAGAAGAAATATTTAAAAGGCATTGAAAGAGAGGTGGTGCGGTGTGGGTTTTTTGAGAAACTGAACTATAAGAGTGAGAGAGAAAGGGGGATTTAGCTGTCATGCAAAGAGCTGGATTGCCAGTGTTAGAGACAGTTTTCATTTATAGAGAGAACTGCAAGCAGCAAAGAACACTAGCATGCTTATTGTCAGTGAATAGCATAATTTACCTTTAAAAGTACCTCTGAAAATGAAAAGAAAGGAATATAGCTGTGATAACTGAAATAATCTTTGCAATCTCCATTCAAGTGAGAGAGTAAAATATGTATAGGGGACTCCAAATCTAAATCTTCAGTCTATGTCATTGTAGAGGTTTCTTATCTAATTTAAATATTTGTAGTCATTTTGTTGTTGAACATTTTATTACAAATAAATAGTAATAAATGTATTTCCTGATCTATACCTTTAGAGGGTGTTCTTAGTGTTTCAGTTCTCAGACATCAAATACTTTCTCAAACAGGAGTGGCAGTGGCATTTGCTAAAACATGCTTTTTCCCAAAATGGCATTTAATCAAACCCAAGTTTTTCCTGTTTCTGAGCCTTGTGTTCTACTGAACTGCAGTTCCATATTGGCAGCCCTGTTGTGCAAGCCACTTGGAGCTGAGGATCACCTGGCTTCTAGTTTTCTTGATGCAGAGACAAAAGTCCCGACGTTGATAGAAATTTTGTGGCTGCATGCATTTAAGCATGCCTTAGAGGCCTGATTTACCAAATTATCATACAGATTAGCATCCAGTCACGGTGTGCACCCACACTTCCTTTCTCTAGGAAGAAAGGGGTTAGAAAGGGGGAAAGCCTGGAATATGAAGGTCTTGCGTTTTTTGCAGAGTCAGAATGTGACCAGTCGATATGTAAGTCCAGCCCTGGGGCTTTGAGTAGTTAAAGCCTCAGGCTCATTTTCAGGACCTGACCTTGATGTGGTTTCTGAGCCCAGTTTTCTAATATGGTGCCAGAATGCCAACTTAAAATACAAAATGGATTTAAGGGAAAACAAAATGTTTTCTTTAAGTGTCCAGTATAAAGAGCTATTTTCAGCATCATTTGGCTTTTGTTTCATTTTTCCATCTATGCAAAATACTCTCCTGTTTTTCCTATTTAGCAACTTGAATATCAAAATTGTAACCTAAAAGAAAATGCTCTGGATCAAATCCTTCAAACTTCTCAATGGTTCTGAACTTTATAAATGACATCAATAAGAAAAAAGAAAAAGAAAAAAAGATCTCTTTTACAATCACAGGCTTTGGGGTTGCATACTGTTCTGGTAAACAGAATGGTCAGGTGGGATAATGCTTTTTAATATCAGTAAACATCATACTAGTTAAACAGACATTACAGTACTGTCAAAAAATCTCATCACAGAAGTTAACACATTATGGTAATGGGCTTGTATCACTTTATGGGGAATAATAGCCAATAATAGCAGATTAAACAAAGGGAAGGTTTAGGTGCCTATCCACGAGGGTGGCATGCAGAACAGGAAAGGACTGCACAGGTGCAGTTTCACCCTCCACCTAATTGCTGCCTGCCGCTGAAAAAGATAATCCTAGTCCTCTTCATCTCCCAGCACTGCTGCAGCTAGGAGATAGTTGATTCTTACTGATTAGTGGAAAAGAACATTTTTTTTCCCCTTTTAAGGGATACAAGATAAGCAACAGGAAGCACAGGGGCATAAGGGCTGGGAGCATCCTTGTTGGCAGCAGCCTGTAATTACATCAGATTAGGTATAATGTGATACTATGCCCAAGGCCATCTGAAGTTTTAGCACTGCCCATTACATTTTGGTAGACAGAGAAGAGAAGAAGGGAAAGCTCTGCTGTTTACAATAATTGCTAAACTACATATCTAGATGATGGAATTGGAGATTATGGGAGTCATTTGCTAAACAAGACAGTCAATGCACCACAAATCCCCATCAACCCACAGGTCAAGCCTATTTTTAGCAGTATCCTAAAGAAAATTGACACTTTAGCAAGCTAAAGTTTGTTTAAACCCCAAATTTTCTAGTGTGAGGGTACATGTACTCCTAGCAATGCTTCTGTGAATAAATTAGAATCAACCTCCAGTGTATCTCATCTACCAACCACACACTGCTCTCTGTGCTGCAATAAAAGTGAGGTTTCAAAACCTTTACCATGAATTCTTCCTTCCCACCGTTTAGTCTGAGGCTGCCTCTACCGTTCTGACTTTGAAGACTCATAGATCCCTGTTATAAGTAATAGCTCTATTTACTGGCCTGGGTAATTACTGACCACAGATGGTTTTAGTCAGAACACACCAGGCTTAGCTCTCCTGTTTAAAGCTCCAGTCAGAAGGTCACAGATGATACTGGAAAATTT
The DNA here is from genome assembly GCA_013389945.1 of Fregata magnificens. Classification (NCBI taxonomy): domain Eukaryota; kingdom Metazoa; phylum Chordata; class Aves; order Suliformes; family Fregatidae; genus Fregata; species Fregata magnificens. The sequence goes on from WAAD01013120.1 coordinate 11,536, forward strand.
GTCCAGCACAATGATAGTAACAGAGAAAGACAGGTAAATAAAGCAACTTCTTCCTCTGTTGCCCCAGAAACTGTCTGGGTATTAACCAGCAGCTGTCATGGCTACAGAGATTAGGACGGGTGAAGACTGGCACCAGTACTGCTATAATAACTCCTACATTTATTCTTCTTCGGATGAAATGGTAACGCATGCTCTGGCCACATCTCTTCCAAATACTGCCAGAAAAGATGGCAGTGGGAAATATTTTAATGCACAGAATTCCTAGTTCTCATTGAAGTTTTTCTTTTTTTTTTTACTCCATAGACTGACAGATCTTTCAAGGATTTAGCATCTAGCAGTCTGTTAAGCTGACAATAGTAAAAGGTTCAGAATGGAGGGCGGGGGGAGAGGGTGAGAATGACAGTGGATAAGGTGAAGAGAAAGGAAAAACAAATATTCTTGCATAATAACTAAAGGAACTTCCCCCCCCCCC
>WAAD01013121.1:1337-15956 GCA_013389945.1 Fregata magnificens
TAGATCAGGTTCCTCAGAGCCCCATCCAACCTGACCTTGATTATTTCTAGGGATGGGGCCTCCACTACCTCTCTGGGCAACCCGTTCCAGCACTTCACCACCCTCGTTGTAAAAACTTTCTTCCTAGGATGCTCATCTTCTTTCTGCTTTACCCTATAGATGAAGATTTGAAACAAGGAGTAAGTCTTTTCATTTTCAGTTATGTAGATGTAAAATAATTCCAGACTTCAGAAGAATAAACTTGAATTTATACTGGAGAAAATCTGTGGTGAAATTGTGACCAGTCACACACTAGTTCTTGCTATTTCAGGTCTTGTAATTCCTTTTCCCTTGTTGGTAGTGGTGTGTCATGAGAAGATTTAAATAGTGAAAAATTGTCAGAAAGATCCTCCTCTATTTCAGGCCGGTAATATGAGATATGGAGATATTCAGTTCACATGATTTTATCTATCTGCAGCCTTGCAATGCATATAAGGGAAAGAATATAAGGATCCCCATGTGATTGTCAGCAATTATAGAACACACGTACTTATTTATAATAAGGAGAATCTTCCTACTGGAAATTGTCTGAAAAGCAAGGAATACACTGGGCTGATGAATTCAACTTGTATAATTACCTGGGAGAAAGGAACTAGAGTGAAGAAAGAGGAGATTTGCTGCTTGTCAGATAGGCTCTAATCTCATTTCCACAGTCTAAACTGACAGCTTTGTACCAATATCTATTAGTGAACCTGTAGACTCCTTCCTAAAGTAGCTCTCTCAGATAAGAGATGTTAAAATAGATAGAATCATAGGACCATGAAAGTACAACCCTTTAATCTTGGTGGGAAGACCTAGGTTTCAATATATCTGAGGTTTTAAGCCTTGGAGGTTAAGACAGTAGTTAGAAAGAGAGAGAGGAAGGCTGAGAGAGAGATGCTGTGTATTACATTTCTAAAAGAACAATCCATTGGGAGTCACTTTTGCAACACTGTTATTTGCAGCTGGAATATGCAGCACAACTGATGTCATTTTGTTAATTACTTACCTAGATTGTTCATGCATATAAAGTCAGTGGAGTTATAAATATGATCCATGCACTCATAAATAATCATGGGTACAAACCACCACCCTGAATTTCATGTTCAGAAGGGAATTTAAAGCTTTGCAATTCTGACTGACCAGGTCTCATGTTGCGTATTAATAATTCTCTGCATGAAATAAAGTCATCTGATATTATCAAACACCGCAGAATTCTTTTGTAATGATACCTTTCACTAAAGGTTTACAGATTGGTGTTAGGCTACTACAGCAATGAGCAGAATACAAGATCAAATAGAACAGAAAAAAATGTGGCTCGTTATTATTCAGATTGTTTTATATCTAGTTGCAAAACACTATACTAGTTTCTATAAAGGCAACAATGACTAACAAAATGAATACACTTATTCTTAGACATTAATTGCCTCTGGGGTACTACTGAAATTTGTACTGGAAAAAGGCGCTAAATCATGTATTGAAAGACATCACTGGTTACCAGCTAGCGAAGCTCCACACACTTAGCTGCCCATTTCTGTTTGGAGACAACAGTGTAAAGTCTCACTGTAGATTCTGGAGGTAAATATTCACCCGCAAAACAGCAGTACTCAATTATCTCCAGTAACATTGAAGCGATTTCGTCATACTGTTCTTATCTTTCTTAGACAACACCATCATCACAATATGCACAACTATAGGCTTAATTGAAATAAAAAAATGGCAAATTGATAGAGGACCTCTGTCATTATTCTTCCCACTCCTGCAGTAGAGAGTTCCCATAGCAAGAGAAATTATTTAATTCACGAAAACCAGTCAGTTTGAAATTTAAGCAAGTGCCAGAAGTCTACAGTTGCATTGATAAAACCATTATGTCTATAGTCCTGTGGCAAAAGGAGGTGAAGGTTAGGCTGGTAAATTTTTTAGAGCCATACTACATGCCCACGATTGTCACATGCATGTGAAAATAAAGCTTTATTAGATATAGCAATGGTGTAACGTGTGAAAAATGTCATGGAAAATATATCAGTCACAACAGGTATAGCAATTGCTATGAGGTGGATATAAGAAACATAACTGAAGTATAAATAAATGCCTCAATAAATTATATAACCATGTCCACATATGAATTTGAAACTCCAAATTGTGCAGCAACTAGAGCAGTGCAGTAAACCTGACCTTAGACAATTGTATGCCCAAGCATTTCCCTAAATCACCAGTTAAATCAAGAAAAAAAATATTTACTTTGTGTGAGAGATTTAAAGAGCAGGGTTCTCTATTGATTCAGAGGCAGCTAGGGCACAAACAGCAGAGTGTCAGCTCCCAGACTACAGTCCTTTCCCCTTATTGCTAAAGAAGGAAGGCTGGCCTACAGTCATGGCTCTAACAAGGAACTCAATAGAGAAGTTTTCTGGTTTATGTTGTGGATATTCAGCTGCAGTAAACTGATCCAGCCCTGATTTACGTGAGCGCTACACATCTTTCTGAATCTGCTTGTGCGTCAGCGCCCCTTTGATCAAATGCTATTATTAACTCTTCTTTCTATCTTTCGTTTGCGTTGCCTTTTTATGCCAGAAAAAGTAGTGCAGAGTTTGTTTCTGATAACGTGCTTTTTATAAGGACTTGTACAGCATGACTTAGGCTCAGTTCTGCTTTGTAAGAACAGAGGAAGAAGAGGATGTGGAGGTGAAAGAGCAGTTCATCCTCCTTACCTAATAAATCTTTTCACTTCTGACAGGGACTGGAAAAATGAGGTTCTGTTAATAGTGGTGGGTTTACCTGAGTCCACCTTTCTTTTTCATATAGATCACTGTAGACTCTGTCTGGTTTCAGCTAGATAGAAACAGAAAGATTTTATATTCAGCAGAAGAAACCGTGTGTTGTTCTGTCCCCTCTTAAGCTTTAAAAATATTGCACTTTTTTTAAATTTGTCTTAGACTGTTAGGAAAGATGGGTCAGAAGCCATAACATTGTTACTGTTCTCAGGAACAAAATCTTGTCTAGTAAGAAATAACTCAGGCTGTTTTAATTTTCACTTGTACTTCATTTCTTTGAAATGCCTAATAAAAGACTTGCAAATCTGACAAAATATGAGTTTTCTCCAACTCCCTAAAAACAATTACTTAAAAAACATGTTTGGCTGAATTTTAGGGCTCATGAAAAGGGAAGACAGATACCATGGAGTGAAGCATCACACACAAGTTCCCCGGAGCAGTTCTGCCAATGCAGTTCAGTCCCACACCTGTCCTGGAACTATTCACAGAGCTAATCTATGTGGTAGTTATTCCCGTGTGGGCAACTATCCATGAGAGGCTTGACTGAGACCAGCCAAATTCATCTGACTTGTTTTTTATTACTCACAGGAAGCTTGATCTGAAAGAATGAAGGGCTAACATGTTAACTCATACAGTGCCATCTTTCCACTGAGTTTTTTCTTCTCTTTTACAGTTACGTTAACCAAATTCTAGTCAGATACTTTACGAGACTTTCTGCAAGATTACAAGTAAGCAAATAAGTAGAGTTACGTATTGTCCCAAATATTATTACTACCAGAACACTTGGGGAGAATGCTGAAATCATAAAAAATTGCACACCCTCTCTAACAAAGCAAGGGCATATATCTTTAGTATAACCTTCCCCATAANCATGCAGGGAGTTTCTGCAACCGCTGCCAGTTCAGTCCCCAGTGTGCACCACTTCTTGTCCCCTTGCTGTTTTTAGAATCCAGTGTTGAATTCTGCCTTGCCTTCAGCTGCAAGGGGAAAGAGCATACTGCAAGCTCAGACCATAATGTAGAGTTTGATCAATGTTTGACCTAGCCAGTGATTTGATCAACAGGACAGCATGAATGCACTGATGACGCAGAAGCAACATCACAATTCTGTGTGTTGCATGCAGTGCACGATGATCATTTCCTTCAGCACGTTTCTTATAAGCAAGAATAATAAAGACCTGCTTCAGTGCCATTTTTCCCCACTGTATTGTCCCCAGTGTTCCCCTAATTCAGTCTTTTTTGTTACATAATAGTTCTCTAATCTCTTTCAGATGAGAGGTCTAAAGGCAAGATAAAACTAAATGGCATAAAAGCTGCCAGGATCTGTATTATATATTTTAAATAACAAATTATATTCATTATTCCCCTTTGATTTATCTACATAAAGTGGACTTTCTGTGTATATACCCATGCCTGAGAGGAAAATTTGAGACTAGTTACTCACTAATTGCTTTATTCGTCCCATCTTTTTTCTTACGGTTAACACGCACAGTTTCTAAGGTCACAAAAATGAGGACGTGGAATAATATTAAGAGGGAATACACCAAAGCTCACCAAACCAGACTCACCAAACCGGTAAGGGTTCTGTTCTAGAGCTAACACGCTCTGAGGCAGCACTAACTGTCTGATGATTCCCATGTGCTATGCCCACCACAGAAAGAACTGGGGGAACTTCACAGATCTTTTTCTCCCCTCCCAGCTCCTCCTGGATTGTGCATTGCCCTACCTCTCCCTGTCATGGCAGTCGACAGTCTTCCTCTCAGATGAATAACAGCTTAGGTGGTTAAAACTGTGATCACTAGGAAACTCTGATTTCCTGTTGCACAGGAAACTGATTGTTTATCTCTGCGCTTCATTCAGTCTGGACAATTTTGATTACTCACTTTCATCCTGTTTTTCCCCCAGTTATTTTCTAGTCACTTTCCCTTTCCTGCTTTTATCTTCCCTCTGCACAATACTGCAATACTTGACCTGCAAAAATAATATGGGAAATATTTAAATGAAAATAAAAACTTCCATCAGCATTATTGCTTATTTTGGTTTTGATAGTATCTTTAGGATACTTTGTGTCCTCAGTGCACCTGACATGACAGGCATAACAGAATGAACTCCAGCTTAAAAGAGAGATCCTTCTCAGCTGAAGAGCTAACTAAAAATTCTGATTCAGCTTGCGCTGCCGCTTGTGTTTAAAAAATAAAGACAGAGTGTGAGAGAGAAACAGGAGAGACGTATGGTGCTACCAGAATATAAATACATGTCAATAAAAGTACCCCAGATGGTGGAAGGGAGCATAAATTTCATAGCAAGGCTACAGGTCTTTGCATTATTTCTGCTTCTAATAAGCAGGAGATACTCTTTTAGCCTAGCATTGAAGGACTTAAAAAGAATGCCTTTCTGGCAAACATGGTTATCATTCAACACAAGACAATATGCAGGGCTATACTTAAACACCCCTTCCCAAGATCGGCAAATATTTCTTCACAAGACTTAAGTAGCTTGTGAACTGATACGGATGTTATCTGAAATTTAAAGGTGTTTATTCTCCTAGTGCTTAAAGAGGATCATCTTTCTGCAGCTGTTGGCTAGACTGTAGGATGTCTTCTTTTGGTCAGCACATGCATAACCAGACAATCATTCGGCAGCTTGTAAAATATGATTGCATATGAGATATTGATGGCCTAAGGGAAGTTCTGAATATCAGAGGTTCATAATTAGAATACCTATGCATTTGATCCAATAGAGTTTCCATCAATGTCACAGAGATGAGTGGTTATGAATTTCAGAGTCATCTCTGCTCGTGCAGACTGATTTATGTACTTTCAACATTGGACAGGGCGAAGAATTAAAGCCAAACCCTTCTACCTAGAGAGCTCCTTATCCTTAGAGGGGTTCAGAAATTTATAATCACCTCTCCCGGTGCTCAGGATCAAGCTCCACAGTAGGTAACTCATGACCTATTCATGCTCATGCCATCCGTCTGCTTTCAGTCATTCTGTCCTCTTATCTGTACATCCACAGTCACACCATGTAGGATGTGTGGATCTGCTGATAACAAATTTTTGCAGGAAAGAGAATCTGGGCAGATCAACAGTTCTGTCGCCAGAGCTGCTGGCAGCAACTCTAACATCTCCTTTATTCCAGATTTATAAAGATCCACTATGCTGATCTAAGGATAGAGTTGAGTGTTTGACTTCTGTGATAATAGACTATCTAGTTGAAACCTGTATTTGGTACTAAATATTAAGTTAAGTAGATACTGATAAGATTATCCAGTGTGGGACAGAAAACAACCACCTTGTTAGCATTGAGATTTCCATAGTTCCTGGGCTGTGGGTTTGGATTTCCTTTGGTTCTGCTTTTGGGTTTGTTTTGGTTTGGCTTGTTGGCTTTTTTATTTTTTTTCCTTTTATTTAATGTTAATCACTGCATTCTACTGGAATTATACATAACTAAAATCTAAGGCTCTAGTGTGAAGACAGGGATTCAGCACCCTGTAGCCAGCACTCAAAAAAAAAAAAGAAATCCAATTGCATCATTCTTTTTAAAACTGTATTAGACAGAGTACTACTTGTGAAAACAGTTCTCTGTTAACTAAGGGGGGAAAGCACTAGGGGAGAAAAGCAAACAAACTGGAAAAACTTATATACAGTTTCCATTTCAAAGTTCTACAGTATCACTGATTGCCCTGCTACCTAGTTAAATAATAAAAAAGGAAGATGCTAACTAAGCTTCAGAAGGAAATAGGTTTTGCTAAATGATCTTTTGCCATTCTAATTCTCTCAGAAATCTTTTTTTTTACCTTTTGTTTGTGTGTGTGTCCCTGCATGCAGGTACGTGCATGTTTATCATTATGAATACAAAATACCACATGAATAAAAAAGAGATTTTGATAGGGCACACCATGGATAAAGCCATTAGAGTAACCTTACTGTCAGATGCTCTGCCACAGAGGCTTAGGCAGCTCTGGGCAATTATAAGGGACTTGGCTCTGTCTGTGGCATTCAAAGTGCACATTTAAAAAAAAAAAGAGAGGTATCCATTATGCTTCTTTCTTGCCTAAGCATTTTCAAAGCTATAATGGTAGACACTTTTCTCTCTGAGTAAAGACTGTTATTCTGTTGCGTAACCACAACCAAGAATAAGGTTCTGAAATTAATTTTGTCAAACAGCGAAAGTAATTTCTCAAATAAAAAAAAAAAGACTTCTACTGGCAAAATGCATTTTACAATTTACTGCTGAACTGCTGCAAGAAGCAGCTCTTCACTGAACAGCATGGCACAGAGCCAGAATGAGCTATTTCAAAAATCACTGTTGGGCATATACCAATTTGATACACAGGATTTAGCAATACAGTTGGGAATGACTCTGTGAGTCTGTGTGTATGTGTTCATGTTCTGTTAAATTTTAGCAGTCTCTAACTGTATACTCATCTTCAGTATGAGGAAATTTGTCGTTAGACTGCTAAATTTATTTTAAAGAAGGAGAAATTTATCAGGCTGGATAATAGCACTTTTTACTTGTTTAATTTACTTATTTTGTGTTGGAAATTAATTTTCTATGGGCAGTTCAAAGGATAGAATGTCTCAGACGAAATCTTTGAAAACAATTAAGTCAAGAATGAAAATTTTATGAGTGTACTAGAAAGATGACTGTGAGCTGTTGGTTAGCCTTATATATCTTTTCCACCTCCAGATTCTCTTGTTCAATGAATAACGCGGGGGCTTACAGTAATGGACCAGTACAACATGATGCAATATGCATATAGAGCATTAACATATTAAATTGGAGTCCTCCAACCACCTGATCCAGTTTCATACCAATTCAGGTATCAAAGTGATTTTTTTTTAAATAATTATAACAATTTATGAAATAAACACCGAGTTTTCAACTGATATGGCTCAAGAAATAATGTTTCGTCTAGGACCATTTGTGACTAACTCCAAAGCTAAGTGGTTAAAGATAAGAATAAAGTTAAACCTAGATCAGTCAATGAGGTGGCCTGTGAAACCAGAGGAACAAGATTGCAAAATGGGGTACATTTAGTTGGATGCAAATCTCCCAGTGACACAAGAAGCACCACCTAGGAAAAACTTCCTAGATCACAAATGAAATTATAAAGTACTACTAACAAATATTCCTTCATTTAGAGACACCTCACATGGTTTCAGCTAGCATGTCAGGCATGCAACAGGCTCACTAAAACCACCTCACTTACCAAAACCATAATTCATTAAATGATATGCATACCCAATGTCGAGTCTACAGATAGTTTTTATAGAAGTATGCCTATGTAGACTGTGTCTGTGACAAACACATATACTGCTACAATCCTAATATAGATGCAATTCTAGTCATTTAAATGACTTGTACCTACATAGCTTGTTTTCCCATACACACATGAAGAAACTACTAATGAAAGCATATATACATTAGTATAACCAGAGACACACTGTTGGGGTTGTAGCATCTTCAATTACAGCTGAATGACATCAGTTTTGGGTATTCAAATTATTACTCACATGAGTAATCTCTAATCATGAGAAGAGTGTCTGTGAAATTAACTTGCCAGTGAAAGAGAGAAGGATTGAGTCTGGAATCAAATTAATTTAAAAAGCAGTTTTTCAGCTGTGAAGTTCTATTTCATAAGCACAGGTAAGTTTGCTACAGACTCTTTCCATCGACCTTGGGACCAATACCTCTTGGGAGCACCTCAGGTTTTTTACCCAGTATGGAAACTTCCAACACACTGGAGGAAAAATATAAGTTTTTCTTCTTGTTTAATTTGTTTTGCAGTTCACCAACAAAATTCATTTTGCATGAAAATTAATTATATATGCTTTGAAGGGTCTGAGGGAGACCTCTGTGATTATAGGCAAAGTCACAGTCACCTATATGTGTAACACATACATAAATTATATATGTGTATGTATATATATATAAACCTGCATTTCTTCTTCAGAACTGTATATTAAATCTCTTGTTCTATCAGTAAGATGTTGATATAAAATAATACTTTTTTTTGGTTGCATTCATTTCCAATGACATTGTGAATGTCATACCCATTTTAAAAGAGTTCTCATATTGCATTTCTTTTTCTCTGTAGGAAAAGCGCACAGGAAATCTCAAGAGAAAGAAATATTTGTAACTCTGAACCTACAAGCCTATGGTCAATGGTCCTATGACTGCAGTTTGACCATGGTTTGGTCCTGTGCAACCTGTGTGAAGAGTGAGGACTGTGTATGAGCATCACCAAAGGCTCCCAGCAGTGCTAGGACATGCTGCGGTAGCGCTGTGTCCTTTCCGCACACAGGTACCCCTTTTCCACATGCTGTCTCTTGGCTAACTGTTATGGAACAGGTCAGCAAGGTATGAGCAACTCATGCGGCTATGTGGTGCAGGACTGGAAGTACTGTTGAAAAAAGCTCTTCTCTTTAGTTTAATTTTCCCTGTTGGTTTTGATGAAGGAATGACAAAAGCTGCCAGGAGCTGAGAGTGACGCTGCCACACACTGATTTCAGTTCTCAGAAGGTGCTGATGAGGCTTTTCATTACAAGGTCTGACCTTTCCTGCTCTTAATGGGTCATGTAGTATTTCCGTACAGCTTACAGTATTTACTACGAGAGAAGTGTCTAGCATCAGCCTGCCCAGATCTTTGCTGAACACAGAAGTGCATGGCAGTGAACGGCTAATGAATCAGATAGATGGAATTCCAAAATCTTTTGCCGGTAATTCTCCCTCAAGATCCCTGACATTAAACAAATTTTGTCAATTTTGTCTGAAGAAAGATTGTGGAATAGTTTCAGATTAATTCAATCATAGCTAGCATGTGTTCAGGAAGGAACTGATTTGAAGTCTATATGATTTTGCATTTTTAAGATAAATAGATTACCCGTGACAACTTGGCCACAATAAAGAACTTTGACCAAAGAGCAGAACTTCTGCTCCTTCATCCAAACATTTTCACTGTGATATATTCGGAAATAAATGACGATAAAAGGAACTAAAAGCCCTCTTCTGTATTCTGTGGTTCAAGATATGTCCCTACCTGGGCCAGGATTTGTAAAATCAGACTGCAGACCTCTACAGTAATCTGCAGATTATTGTCCAAACTACCTTTCAAAATTACTCTTTTTCTTTGAAATTTTTTGACTGCAGTCTTTAATCCATAACTGTCGCAGAAAATTACAATGATAATTTACCTTGTGAATAGGTAGCTGGTGATTAAGTGCTATGAAGGTGGCCTATTGACTTGAAGGCCAAGCCAGAATATTATCTGTGACTTTTAATATTCCACTTCTTAAGAGGCAGATCCTACAAAATACTGATGAGGGCCTGTTGGAAGCAAGTCACCTCTCACCTGGGGCCAAAGTAAAGTCATCACTTTGCAGGACCAAGTTTAGCAGTGATCTGATCCTGTACATCAAAAGCCTATTGAGTTTTGCCTGCAAGGACTGAAGGATCAGTTTCAATGACGGTGTACCTTTGAATGATGAACAATTCTCTGTGCTGTATGCTTTTATAAATACATACTCACATTAAACAAGGCTAGAAAAGGTTTCTTTTACAATAAATTCATAAATAAAGCAGTTATAACTTGAAGTAAAATATACAGAAGATTGTTTCTAGGTAGAACTGATAGCACAAGATTTCTTTTTAGAAGGGATATTTTAAGGACCTTTTTATGCATCATTAAGTTTTCAGGAATGCTGAACAGAACATGGTGGATTTGTTTTAAGTTGTTGCTAGTATTTAATTTTGATTCCGTTCAAAGGTCCATGTCAGAATAAGGAATCAAAGAGGGGGGAAAAAAACCCTGTTAGCTGGGTAAATCATCAATTAAAAAAAAGGAAGGTATAAGAAGGTCCCGAAACATTTCACCAGTGGCTGAAAATATCAGATTAAATTTCACTGTTCCTGGGACATATTGTTTGAAGTGACTAGAATATAATTTGTTAAACAGAGAATAGTTTTTATTTCAAATGCTTCTTTCCTGAGTATTATCTACGGATTAAGGTTTGGGTTTGTTTTAAATAAATGAATAAAACATGCCTGTCAAGAAACATATTTTAATGATGATTTTTTGTGGTTGTTTTTCTTTAAAAGTAGTCAATTACTTGAAAGGTGTAGAGTACCCATATCTGTAGGGGAACTAAAGCTCATATCTTCAGTGTATGTTAAATTAGCCTTCTTTACAATAATAACTATATATTTTTCTTTTCTAATGTTTTTTATAAAAGACAAAAAAAATATAAATATTTGTTTCGCCAAAAGAAAAGAAAACACAATTTTTATACCTCTGGGGCAAGTCCCAGCTCTTTTGGTTTCTTGAGGAAATAAATAAAAAGCATTGGCAGAAAGACTCCTAAAAAGACTGCCCAAGGGGGAGGGAAGGAAACACCTAAAAACATTGTCTTACCAAGCGCTGAGGTAATCAACTACAATCTGGGAAATGTCAAACAATGGTATTCACCTACCCAAAGATATTGCTGATCAAGTCCTCAACTGCCATTTACAATCACTAACTAAAACATGGAATATAGCTGTGGATATAAACAAGAGACAAATTAGTATTGGGAAGCTGGGTTTAATAATCCCCTAAAAGAGACCATCTGTTTATAAAGACCCCCTTTTCCTTGATCTCTGACATGTATTCCTAATATAGACACAGCTGGATTTTTTTTTTTTTTTACATTTTTTAAACACCCTGCTACTATAAAGTCTACTTATAGTATATCTGGTCTGAGTGTTTGTCTCAAGTTTCAGTTATTATGTAAGCACTCAGGGGCAATAAAATTTCACATAGAGTCAGCCTGCTTTAGAGTAAGTATTAAACCATCAGACAAAATAAATGCAATTCCTTTAGTATTGAAGTTCAATACCACTGGATACTTTTTATTTTTCTGATTTTTGCAAATGTTCATCTTATTGTCACTGGAATAGATTTAGGGTTCTTTTCAAGTTCTGGATTCATGTTTGGAACTGAAGTTTGGTTTTCTTGTTTTCCTGTTTAAAACACAAGGAGATTGCATTGTCTGTAATGGATATGACATTGATAACCTGACAAGCTAGGTGATTTGCAGGTATAAAAGACCAAAATAATTTATAGCCTGTGTTTCCAATCCACTATGGTGAAGAAAAAATGAAAAAACACTATTGACTATACAATTCTCACAGATAGAGGTCAGTAATGGACTGGATTTGAATCCGCCTGGTAAAAGCCTGAAAGTTACATGAAAGTAATCTAGTGAAAAATGAACTCTTTCTGAGATTAAAGAGGTAGCAGAAATTATTAAGAAATAAAGCTCCCACCTTCCTGGAAACAATATTATCTTAAGTGTGCCTTCTTTCTAATCCTTTAAATAGAAAGTGCAGTACAGGAAAAGCCTGATAGCGATGCTTGTTTGAACTCCTTTTTGTTTTCTTGTCTTGGTAAAACTATGTATCTCCTTCTTTTCTGCGGGAAGGGTAAGGAAGTCAGCCCTAATACCATCCTACATTTTAGATACTGCTATTTTAAGCAGTTAAAGGCAAGCACATTCTTGATTCTCAAAGGAAACCATAGCCTATGTAATGCAGATTCCAACTGGGAGGGTGTAGGGTTGCGCAAAGGAGATATGTCTACATCCTAAATCAAACTATCCAGCAGGCCAGGATATAAATGTGACTTGTAACAGTGGCTCAAATTAGATCCAGACTCTCAAAGCCAAACACAGATAACATCACCTTATACAAAATATAGGGTGTATGTGTATGTGAGGAGCGACTCAAGAACGCTGGGTGCATTCCAGCACCACTTCTTCTTGCTACAGCCTTGGACTTTGGAAAACACTGACAACGGTTCTAACACACAGGTAGTTTTACAGACACTGTATTTACACAGTGCTCTGACTTGCTTCACCTCCAGTACTCCAGGCCTGCACTCTCTTACTTTTGACGGCCTCGCTACCATATCAGGATAGAGAACAACCGTTTAAATAGAAAACCTCCTACAACTAGTAATGATGTTTGAAGTCTCTCCTCTCACATAATTTTCAGGAACAAGGTCAACACTAACATTTTAACATCACTTTTGTCACTTAGAAATGGTGACTTTTAAATAACATCTGTTGTATTTTGCATTTTTGATTATGCAAAGATTATGTCTCAGTGCTAACATTGCATACATTGACTTTTTAAAGGAAGAAAGAAAAGTGGATAGAGATATAGGTACAGTACCTTTTAAGTGTTTTGAAAAAATGCCAGGATGTATTTTTCTCCTTCCAAACGTACATATATCTGAAACCAATTCATGAATTTCTTCTGAAACTACAAATATATAAAGGTGCTCTTGGAGAAAGACCATGTCAGTGAATGAAGCAAGGAATTAAGTCCATGGAAGTTTGTGGGGTTTTTTTGTCTGGTTGGTTGGGGTTTTAAAACCCAAGTAGTGATCAATCTCAGCCTCTAAAGTGGTTTAATTTCCCTGCAAGCACTGTAAAGTCAGATGCAGTAAATAAACCTCTCTTTAACACACACTCTGTCTTTCTGTGCGTGCGTGCATGTGTGTGTGTGTGTGTGTGTGTGTGTGTGTATGCCTGTGTGTGTGAGAGAGGTCTGACTTGCTTTAGTATCTTTTCCTGCTCCTCATGCAAGGAACCTCTCCCTTTCTATTTAGCTGAGCTCTGCATTGCAAAATGCAGCATCTGAAGAAATCTAATCAGTACCTTCCACACAGAGTACAGGAATTTACACGGATTTGTGCCTTGGATTTATTAGCTTACTGTAAGCCTTAAAACAGATTTCCTCCATTAAAATTAATTAAAAGCTCCTGTTGACTGATTCCCACTCCGAAAAGAAGGTGGAGAGTCTTACTCTCTTACTTTGCTGCTGATTTCTTTATCTTCTACGGGGTTTTATCTCATACTCTAAAGAGGTCTTTTCAGCTGTTTGACTTCTTTTTGCGATCTGTTATTTTTCGTTCCCCCTCCCCCCCCCCCGCAGCATTTGTTATTATTTTGCCAGAGATCACCGTCTAACTCATCAGGTCTATGAGGGGCTCCTTTGTATTCCGAAGTCCTGATCCAATTCTCTCAACCTGGCTCCCACCCACTCACCACCAGCCCCGCTCCGGAGGCTGCTGATGGGGAGCTGACGGATCCTCCTGCTGGGCGCAGCTCCCTGCTCTCCCCGCACATCTCCTAACACTTGCCAGCGCCGAGCTAAGCCGACTGCCTCTTCCGAGCAAGGCTCACCTTTAAAGGTCCCGTTTCTCAAAACCGCCTCCCAGATAATACTACGGGTGGTGCCGGTTCCCCTGCAGCAGGGGTAGTTCTCGGCTCTGCCTTCCCCGCCCGGCGCCGTGCGGGGGCCAGGGGGTGGGGGCCAGGTTCGGCACCCTCCCGCTCGGCACTGAAATGCGACCGGGGATCCGCGACCCCGCCGCAGCTGCGAGCTCCGAGTCCCACTCCTACCCCACACCCTGGCGTAAAAGAGCCCGGGGACCCTCCTAACCCTCGCCGCCGGCCATTCATAAATTCGTGCGTGCGTGTGCCCGGCGCCGCACACTCGCAGACACGGGGCTCTGGTGAGGCGGAGGCGATATTTCCGACACACAACCTGATCCCGGCTCCTTAACTTTGCTTTCTCGGAGAAGGCAAAGGGCACCGCGGCTTTAAACCGCCCGGGGCAAGAATTAACCAGGAAGGAAAAGAGAGAGAAATGAAATCCCAACTGTACCTGGCGGCGTCTGAGAATCCCTCGCCGGCACCGACCGTAATCCCCCTCCGCGCCTCTGGCCCCCCACACCAAAACTTTTCCGCCGCCGCCGCTCCTCGGTGGTGGCCGCCGCCCTC
>WAAD01013121.1:25762-66438 GCA_013389945.1 Fregata magnificens
TGGAGAGAGGACCCCACGCTGGAGCAGGTTTGCTGGCAGGACTTGTGACCCCACAGGGGACCCACGCTGGAGCAGTCTGTTCCTGAAGGACTGCACCCCATGGAAGGGACCCACGTTGGAGCAGTTCGTGACGAACTGTAGCCCATGGGAACGATCCACATTGGAGAACTTCATGGAGAACTGTCTCCCATGGGAGGGACCCCACGCTGGAGCAGGGGAAGAGTGTGAGAAGTCCTCCCCCTGAGAAGGAAGGAGCGGCAGAAACAACGTGTGATGAACTGACCACAACCCCCATTCCCTGTCACCCTGTGCTGCTCTGGGGGAGGAGGCAGAGAAAAGTGGAGTAAAGTTAAGCCCAGGAAGAAGGGAGGGGTGGGGGGAAGGTGTTTTAAGATTTGGTTTTATTTCTCATTATCCTACTCTAATTTGATTGGTAATCAATTAAACTAATTTGCACAAGTCGAGTCTGTTTTGCCCCTGACAGTAATTAGTGAATGGTCTCTCCCTGTCTTTATCTTGGCCCACAAGCTTTTTGTTATATCTTCTCTCCCCTGTCCAGCTGAGGAGGGGGAGTGATAGAGTGGGTTTGGTGGGCACCTGGTGTCCAGCCAGGGTCAACCCACCACATTCACTAATGGGATACTGAAGAAACCTGTCTATTGAGGAAACCCATCTGCAGAATTGCACCAGGATTGCAAATTGAGGGTGAATTTAATTCTGCTAGGGGTGGTTGTTAGGAAATTCCACTCCTCTTGGTTTTCCATTTTGCAGTCCTCAGAAATCTCAAGACCTTGAACAGTCCCTGGGGAATGACCTATATCAGCTTTGTATGTACTATATTCATTCAGCCTGTGAGACACTGCTGACCATTTTCTAAAAAGAAAGCAGCTGTATGCAAAGGCAGCAGCACATGGGAAGGTTTTTCTGGATCATTTATTATTGTTATTATTATTATTATGCTGAATTAATAATTAAGAGATTGCAGCCTGCAGCTTCTTTGCTTTTGACTCAAACAGAGCCTTCTTCAATTCATGATGAGTTTTCTCTTCAGTTACTTCTGCTTACGTGGTGGTGATAAATTTCATTTGAAATCAACCATGGGCTTATTTAGTTAAACACACCTCACATACAATGTCCTAGGCAGAGTAGTTATGAAGAAGAGTCAGGAATATATCCCCAGGATAAATCAAACTTTTTACTTGTGTCAAAAAATGGTCTTCCTTTCTGTGCCTCAGGCAAAAATAACGCTAAGAAGTTAAGGTATTCTTTTGGTAGGGTTAGAGAAGGCAGTGAAATCCTCCCTGAAGAGAATGAAGCAGCTTGAGTATGTAATAGTTTATTGGTGACTTTTAGTGAGTCCAAACAAAATGAGTCAGGGAGAGGACAGGTTTCAGGAATTGACTCATCCATTTTATTTTTGAAGCACGTGCATGGCTGTCAGCATTTGTTCAGCAGAAGGACACAATTCTGCAAGCTCAGAGACAAGCTGGATTTTCACTATAGGAACATCTTTGTAGTTCCTTTTGTGCATTTGCTCAACACAATTTGCCTTAACCACTATTGAAAAAAATAGGGTAATTATATACTTCCATTGTCATTGTTCTTGGACTTCTCTGGTCTCTGACTCGTTGTTGGCTATTGAACATTGTTATGGCCAGTCTTGGCAACCTCATGATTACTGGCTTATTGATGGACTTATTGTCAGGGAGCAGCAAGAGCAAGGCTGCTCCACAAGGGAGGACGAGCTGGAAGCTGAGGGTAACCCCAGGCAGAGGCAGTGCCCTCAGGCAGTCTTGCAGCAGGGATGTAGGGTGGGCAGAGCAGGATGCTGGGGACAGGGTGCATTGGCAGTCCCAGACAGGGCAGGGTGGAGAGTCAGGCTCAGGATCTACCCAGGACTGGAGACAGGACTGGAGAGAAGTCTATCACATATGTCAAGGGTCCATCCAGAAGACACGACTGGAGACCTGCACACCTCCAGCAGTGCCCAGGACAGGTCTGAGTGCCAGCCCCAAGCTGACACGGAGCCCCCACACTGTGGCAGAGGGTGTGTGGGGGCTCCCAGGGAGGATGGACCCAGTCAGGGCCTATGGGTGCCCCCAGGACTCTGACATTTATGATATTAACCACCAGCAACTGCATACTTGACTTACTAAAAACACATAATGCTTCATTAGACAAATACGTAACATCAACTATCTGAAGGGCCATTTTACAAGCTCAGAAACAAGTTCAGCTCTTTTCTCAGACAGCAATGATTTTACCAATCCACACTGGATAGCCTAATACAGCAAATATTTGAAAGATATGATAATTCATCTACATGTGAGAAAGCTTTTAAGCTCATTGAAGATAGTATCAATGCTTCACTTTTCTTAGTCTTTTTCATTGCTGTACATGAGATTGGACAGTCTCACAGAGGAAATATAGCATTACCATTTTGAACAGTTGTATTATGATTTTCCTTATAATTGATGGTAATTTGACAGAGCTAATTTCTAGACTATGGTGATTGCTTGAGACACTCAGACTTTTGCATTCACCTAAACTAAGGTGGTTTAAGCAATTATTGCTCAAAGCTCTTTGCTGTGCTCCTGCAGGTACTTTTTACCTAGTGGGTATTACTGACATGTATTCTTGAACCTCTGCAGTTGACAACAAAAGATGTAATAGCACTGACCAGGGTCAATTTTCAGCTTCCCTTTTTATGCTAGGCTGTAAACTGGTAACTATCAGGAGTTGCTGCCAGTCTAAAAAAGCTCTTCCTGTTGCGGGAAAATGAGGAAAGGGATGGGCGGACAGCTGGGGGAGGTAACAACTTTAACCAGCCCTGCTTGATCCCCCACTGCAAATGAGTCAATAGTCACAGCTCTAATTTAAAGGAAAAAAAAAAATCTCTAACTTTCAAGAATGCAAATCCTCAAACTCGAAAAAAAGCAAAAAACCCAACGAACCCATCAACCAACGAATACGAAGTAAGTGAGTAAGATAATTACTGGAAAAAAGCAATTCCTAATCAATATGGTTTTAGATTTCCATATCATGTTGTAGATTGCCATCATGATTTCCACTAGAAATACAGGTTTTGAATCTCATTATTTTCAATTGTATGACTGAGAAAGTATTTGAGCTAGCAGTACTTTTGCTTTTTTTTCCCTTTCTTTTTTTTCTTTCCATATTCTAAACTGGCCAGAAATGCTGAATCGTGTTTGTGCCGTGTGATATCTGTGCTAAGGAGCATGTTGCAGTACCTGTGCACTCTTCATTGCCCTTATCCTCAGGGCCTGGTCTACTGTCACTCACCTTATGCTCTCATAGAATTGATTTGACTTAGTTAGGCTTATTCTAGATTGGCAGGGGATAATATTAAGAAATTTATCATCTCCTAGGAAATCTGTCCTTGGAGACATGGGAGTAGATCCTTTGGGAATATCTTCTGTATTTGTACTAAAGGAAAGGGCATGAAATTGCTTCTTATGGATTTAGTTACTATTACAAATCTGGACTTCTATACTTCTGAGAGATAAATGGACAAAAAATGCTTCCTGCTTTTGCAGGGCAAACTCTATTGAGTCAGCTGAGTCAGATCACACTGACTGCACAAATTTTGATACCATGAATCAAAGAACTGGTATAGCTATGCCAACACCCTGCTATTTCTGGCCATGCCATTGTTTGACACTTTAGAGAATTGTGCAAAATACCCATAAACCACCTGGCCAATTGTTCAAGTTACATATCTTGATTAAAAAAGTTATGGATGAAGAAGCAAAAGTTAGGGAAACTGATGATCTTTTTCTAGCTGAGTGCTCAGATAAGCACCTTGTATTTAACAGTACATAAAGCAGCTCCCTTTTGTTTCTCACTATTTTTCTAAATGCTTATATTTTATGAAGCATGCGCATACTAATCCACAGACCTACATGGCTGGACTATTAAGACTCATTAAATGCATTGATTTGTCTTTCTTCTTTCTGTTTCTTATCAGTCATTAATGACGCGCTATGACTTGTCTTCCATTTTTTCGTGTGTTTTCATCTATGTTCCTCATATTTTATCTTGAACAAAGAGTAGTCTTGTGCCATGAAGGCTCATCAAAGTCATAATTACATTTCATTCATCTGCATTGAACTGTCTGTCATCTGTTAGCATTTTGAATTCTCTATACGTCTTTCTGCACTTGTCTGCATTCTTCCTCTTTATTTACTCCTCCTTGACCATCCATTACTGATTGCTAACTGCTTTCTGCTTTCTGCTTTTAATTCTTCTAATTATCAGCTGTGTTTGTAACCTTCTAGCAGTTTCAACCCGGAAATATTGGTAATGCTTTTTTTTCCACATTTAGCAAGTGTTTATACTCTTAACACTAATGTTTATCTACAAGACCAATGTGCCAAAGCAAGGCAGGATAAATCTCAGGGTTGGGGATCTGCTATATCCCACAGCTGTCTACACACTTTTTCCTAGTCTATCTTTTATGCTCTGGACGTTGCACTTGACGTAGCCTAAAACTCAAAAGCACTCCAAATTCCTTGTTGTAAGCAATTTCTTTTGTCATGTAAAGTTGTCAGCTGATAGTGACTAGATTGGCAGCCAGGAGAGGGTAAGATTGTTACTGATGGTTTTCATTCCTTCTAGGTTTTATTATGCATCATGTTTTATTTTTATTTAATTAAAATATTTCCTTAGGTTTTTCTTCTCATGTAACTGCTTACACTTGTCTTTGAGATCTTTTTCCTCTTAGGTACCTGTTTCATCATTCATTACATCTTACTTTAAAAAAGAGTACATGTTATGAGCAAAGCTGTCTTTCCACATGTATGTGATACCTGGCAAAATTGGGTCCCAAAAGGTGATTTGCAACTTAGGTGAAGAACCCAAATTTAAAGGCCTGCTTTGAAAGAAATAAATATCAAAAAACATTAATTATG
Source organism: Fregata magnificens (assembly GCA_013389945.1). NCBI lineage: Eukaryota > Metazoa > Chordata > Aves > Suliformes > Fregatidae > Fregata > Fregata magnificens. The sequence goes on from WAAD01013121.1 coordinate 30,694, forward strand.
GGCTGTACAGATACTGTATTCCTTATCTGTAAAATGGGACAAATAAACATCATTTCCTTCACAAGGAAATCCTTCTCATGAGTAGGTGAGGGTTATCAGACAGAAAGTTCCTGCAGAAGGATAAAATAATATATACTTTACAGTTCAGATTCTTAACTGATGTGCATTGTTATAACTTAAATGGAGTCAATGAAACTATTGTGGTTTATATAAAAGGAAAACATGAATGTACATGGGTTTGTTTATTTGTTTTTGCTTTTAACAAAGCTTCAGGCAGATCTAACTGTGGTATCATTACATCATGCAGGCTGGTTTCAGAGGCCTAGGAACTTTATTTACTTGAGTTCAGGTGAACAAAGCACTATTTCGTGCTTAGTAATTCTTTAGACTAGAAATAGTAACAGGCCACAAGAAATCTGCTGAGGCTCATTTCACTTTCATATCTCTCTGTAATTCATTTTTCTACTTTCACTAAAACAGAAATTTCTGATCCTGTGTGCAAACTGTTAAATAGCATTAAAAAGAGCAGAAGCCATCACAAAAGTGAAAAATACTCCACCAACCTTCTTAACTGTTCATATACTGGTTTAATTTCACTTAATTTTGTAAATACCAGAAATACCTTTTATCTTTATAGACTCTGTACCATGAAATTAAGCAAAACAATCTTTAACAGGTGTTATATTTTTTAAAGTAGCAATGTAATCATCTAAGGGGTCTATGTAGCCTTGCTAGGGTATGCCTAATTTGATTTAAAAATGTTTGTATTAAGCTAGTAAGTTTTAACTGAGAAAGAGCATATCGCTTACAAAGATAACCAAACTCTTGATAATCCATCAGGATGGTTAATTGTCTTCAATGCTAATTATACATTTGAGTTTGTCTATCTTGAATTTTCAGCCGTTGGTCCCTACTACTGATCATACATCATTTTCTTCAGGCAACTACTTATGAATGATGATCAAATGACACATGAACCTTCCCTTCACAAGCAAAATGGATTCAGCTCCTTAACTCTCTTAAATAATGAAATATTTTTTTTTCTCTTTTCCACTCTCTTGTTGGTTACCACTTCCTTGTCAACTACAACATCACCCACCCACACATCCCAGCTGCCACTGTCTCATTTTCTGTCCAAAACAGCAGAATGCATCACCTGTTATCAATACTGCCATTCATTCTCAACAAACAATCAAGAAATAGGTACTTATCCAAGACTCCTGGCAGCTATCCATGTTTGAAAGATTGAGGAATTCTATTTCTAGTCTATTTCCTGATCTTCATCAGCATAGAGCATAACATGGCTCTGGAGAAACTTCTGAACTTCCACTAGAAATAGCTAGTCACACAATGGGAATGGAACAAGTTTGTGGTATTGCTGAGGTAGCCGGTGAAAAGCTCATTTCCACCTGCAGCAGCCAGAAGGATCTCCATTCTCCTGGCCCTTAGGGCCACAGACAGGACTGTACCTCTGACTTCCCATGTTCTCTGCTTCTCTGCTGCTCTGTCACAAATTCTGTCAGTTTTTTGTCCAGCCATTTCACAGCTTGCTTGTTCCTGTCTTTTAATTTACCTTGCTAAATGCTATAGCACATTCAAGCTTTTTGACTGACTCTTCTTTGCTGCCATTTAATCACCTTTGCTAGCTTTCACCTCCTTTTTGCCAATGGATTGACTGTCCCACTGCTGCCACTTGTGTAACTGAGGTTGTTATTTTATTCGTCTGTGCTGAGGTATGCTGTGGATTAACTCTTTCTTACTATTAGTTCTTAACTTTGACTTATTTATTGTTTCAAAGGACATAATTCTTTTCATGCTGCCTGTTTTTCTCTTCTTGTACTCCTTTTCCCTCCTTCTTTTCCCTACTCTTTCCTTTCTTAAGTTCCCCTTATCTCACCCCAGAATCTCAAGCCCTAAATCACTGAGTGCAATGTAATAAGCACGAGTGACTGTGCTGTTATAACTTAAAAAAGAAAATGAAAAAGGGTCAGCGAAAATGCCCCAGTTAATCTCTGCTCCTGTATTTTATACAGACATTTTTGCCCCTGCAGGACAGATAGCAAATGCCAGCAACTTTCAACTTTGCCCCAAGTTGCCCACAAGCAAAGACAATGCGAAGTGGAAGATGAAATGGCCACGCCCCATACACATGTATATCTTCTAGAAATGACATATTCTTGCTTTTTTTTTTCCTTTTTCCTCCCCACAAACTATATCTTCCCTTAAAATTTTCTCTTCCTGTGTTACCACTAGAGCTTTGTTGTATCTAAACACAACACGTGGTATACCAGGGACCACCGCAGTTTTCCTTCTCAGTTCTGCTTAGCAATGGCAGGTGAAAATGAAAACTCTGTTCCAGCTTATATAGCTGACAGTATCATTTAGAGCTACTGTCCGCTTGACTGGTTATTGCTACAGCCCCTCCATCTAACAGTAACTGCTCAAATTCAGTGGTTTTTGGCTCTCCTACTCCTGCCACACTACTGACAGGGAAATTTATGAGAGGAACAAGCCTGAGACATCTGTAAGCTAAAGAGGTATTGAGCTGGAGGCAGAATGTGACTATATTCAGGACCTTGTGGCACAATTGCTGATCAAGAATAGGGTCCTCCACTCTGTGGAGTTGCCATTGAGAGTCTTCTTCATGAACCAAGTTGGGGGGAAAGAACTTTTTACTGGAATCGGTCCAGCAGTGGTTTAGGCCACATATCCCAAGTCCTTCCCATCTTCTGATAACAATAAGTCTACGCAGTGATTGAAACTTAATAGATACATTCTGGTCACCCACCAGAGCACAAAGGCATTTTGGAAAAAGGATCAATGTGACCTGTTTTACATTTTGGGAATGCAGTGGCCATATTTTGGTCATGTGTTGTGGGAGCACTTTGAGGGCCTTCTAAAATGAGGCAACCCTCACTGTCTTCATCCAAATAGTTCATCTGGCTTATATTGTATTTTTTGCATGTCTGTGACCTCTCTCTCCTCATCAGCTACTGCCTCCAGGGTGAAAGAGTAACAAGATGGCTGGTGGCACCACACTTGATTTGAAAGCTATTAACAAAATTAATCCCCTAAAGAAAAAGATGCAGGGAACAATCTATAATGTACACTATTTGTGCAACCTTCAGTGGAAGTGTGAGACGAAGGCTGAAAGGAAAATCAAAAATATGAAAACTAAAAAGCATGAGGTAGGGATGGAGGAAAGTTTGGGAGCAGTGGATATCTGAAAGCTGTTTCATACTCATTTTGATTCAGTGTATTGTTAATCAGCAGTCTGTCTTTTTTTTTTGTTTTAATTTAGATGTACTTCTTAAACCATGAAACAACAGGACAAACCAATCACTTTTCAGTGTTAAATGCAAATTAAGGTTGTTTGCTTTATTACCTTTTGCAAAGCAATATTTTGTGAAAATAATTTTTCATTAGTTCTTTCTAGCATAGGTAGGGATCTTCATCCAGACATATGTATAGTGTACAAATGCATGTATACACAAATAAATATGTTTGTATAGCCAGGGATCTGCCTGTACTGGAACAATCTTTAAGCCAGATTCAACATTTATACAACTTGTCCCTCCGTATTATCCTAGTGTGTTTGGATCAAGCAAGTCTGCAGTTTTCTAATAAAAGATCACACTCCCTTCCTGCCCTGCACAGCCTGTACATCTGGGAGATGATTTTGGAAGTGCTAAGAAGAGGAAAGAACACTTCCTGGCATGTGTCCTACTTAGGTGAACATGGCAGCAGGCTCTTTTCTGTTGCTTACATGGTGTTAGTGCTCTGTGAGTGGATCCCCTCACCACAGGACTGTATCCCGCTCAGGTTAGTGGAAATTGTCAAAATATATGTCAGCCATTTACCAATCCCAAATCCAGCTGGACAGTGGTGAAAAAGCAATGCCCTTTTTGAGCCGGTGTGAATCACAGAGCATCTACTTTGGACGTCTTGCTCAGTGGTAAATCACTAAATGCTGGGTGGGGAAGGAGTGTCTTGGTATTGTCAGGATGGAAAATCCCCCTCTCCTATCTTCTCAGAAGACAATGATTAACTGAAGGTAAACCCTCATGGACTCCAGTCTTTCAAAAGAGCCCATACAAGTCACAAGTCATCATGGTTAGCAGTAAACGCCTTGCTGTGTTGAAACCTCGAAAACTTCAAGTTTTCTTGCAGGCCCTGAACTCTCAAGTCATGAAAATGACATCAGTCTGATTGCCTGTTTGCTTTTCCCCTGTGTTTTGTTTCTAACTTAAGAGCAGTAGTTATTTTCACAGCAATTGATGATATCATCCATTAAAAGCTGGAAAAGACTTACAAAATGGTGTTGCAAAGGTTTGATATTTTCTCAGGAATGCCCAAACCTGTGCTGTTTCCTTCACCCTCCCATTCTGGATTTCTGTAAAGTAAGCAGGAGTTGTTCTCACTGATTTAATCCTCAGTTTCAGTTATACCTGTTACAAAGTAGATGGCAGATGTTCTGCATCCTCCACATCTCAGAAAAGGGTTTACATTGATAGCAACTGTATTAGTTTTTAGATCTCATAAAAACATGCAGATGAAGCAGCATACCAATATTTTTGGTACTGCTAAGCGAAAAGTTGAATTATGAACAAGTTGCTGCTCTGATCTCAGAAGATCTAGTGTTTAATTGTGTACCTACTGGATTTTTGTGCACATTTCTGGACGTTGGTAGCAATATTCAGGTTTAGCATTGTTTTTCATAGGTATGTTTGACTTGCAGCTGAAGAGTCAATAGAATTTAAAAAACTGTAAAATATATATGGGCAAATAGAGGAATATCATTATGTGACTGGATATGTATTTACACAATATAGAATAATGGTTCCAGAGAAAGTTTTCTGACCTATTGAGTGAATAAGATGCATTTCTTAAAGCATTCCAATAATACTTTCATAATACTATGGGGAAAATAGGCTAATTATCACTAGGGATGTTTAAATGAGTTTCCTGTGTACGTTTACCTGGGAAACTCACTCTGCTTGATAGGAATTTTCAGCTATTATTATCTAACCTCCTAAATAATGTCCCCTTTAATTCTAATGGAAAAGAAATAGGCTGGAAAGTCATAAGCAAGGCTTTACTTCACTTTAATTTGCTTACTTAATGAAAGATAAACAAAATTTTAAACTTAAAACACTTAACCGAAATGCAACAAACCCAAAGAGAGAGAGGTGTATTTAATGGAAATTCAGTGAGCCAGAGATCTGAGATCAGAGATCACAGAGTTTTGTGAAATATGTTTCTGATGGACAGAGATATTAAGAAATGCATGACCAGTATGTACAGCTTGGCTGGCACAAACACCTTTGACATAGTCATTCCAAAATGTGCTGTGACTGGAATAGCTTATTTCCTTGATGGGAAATTAGCATGAACTAGAAGAGGAAAAGTAGAGTTTATTCAGAACGATGTGTAATAACTCTAGTGGTACCTTGCACAAGTGCTAGAGAGGTGTACGGGCATTCAGGACAAAATCCTTAACGAGACAACTTGACACCCAGGACATCTCTTCTCTTCCAGGGGCTTCCTTTCCACTGTTACTACAGTACTGCTTTACTCTAGTTCAACACATTGCTGAAAGCAGAGTCAACTCATTGTCAGATGAAGTTGCTCAGGGCTTTATCCTATCAGGCCTTGAAAATGTCCAAGGATGGAGACTGTACAACCTCTCTGGGCTACCTATTTCATCTTGACTGCTCTCATGGGGAGAAAGTTTTTCCTTATATCATGTGAATTGCTCTTCTTTCAGTTTATACTTCTTCTCTCCCATCCTCCCACCACACATCACTATGAAGAAGCTGGCTCTGTCTTCTCAACACTGTTTATGTAGGTGTTAGGTCACCCTAAGGCCACCTTCTTCTCCAGGCTGGACAAGCCCTGGTCCCTCAACTTCTCTTCACAGGGCAAGCGATCCAGCCCCCAATCATGTTGTGACCCCTGCAGAACTCACTCCTCCTTATCAATGTCTTTACTGTATGGAGTGGGCCAAAACTGGATAAAGTAGTCTTGTAGTGGTCTAATGAGTGCCATGTAAAGGGGAATAAACACTTTCCCTGATTTCCTGAATGTGCTCTGCTGCTGTTCATACAGGTCAGGATGCAGGTGGCCCTTGCTGTTGCAGGTACACTCTGCTGGCTCATGCTCAGCTTCCTGCCCAATATGACCCCCAGGACCTTTTCAGCAGAACTGCCCACAACCAGTCCATTCCCAGCCTGTAACACTGCAAGAGGCTCTGCTTCCCATGTACACGTTTTTACATTTGTCTTTGCTGAATTTGATAAGCCTCCTGTTGGCCCCATTCCTTCAGCAGGTCTGGGTCCTTCCACCCTCAACTGTATCAACTGTTTTCCCCCTTCTTGGTGTCACCTGCAAACTTGAAGAAGGAGCACTTCATCACCTCCTTCAGGTTATTGTTAGAGATGCTAAACAGGACAGATAAGTATGCAACATTTGTGTTTCAAGAATTCAAGCAGTTCATTGGGTCTTTCTGGTTCTGAGACTCACAAAGTCTCTCTCCTAACTGTACTTAAGTCTGACCAGCTGAAGTGATTTGGACTAAAGGTAAATTGATGAGAAAATGTCTTTATTTCACTGAAAGTGTTACCTGAATGAAGACTGAAAGATTGTGTGGTTCATAGTATTAGGCAGGCTTTCAACAAAGGGATTTCAAGAAAATCTTTGGTTCAGCAAATACATAAAAGCAAGTCTTTTGATTTTCATAGCTGTACAGTGTGGTGCTGGCAGGGTGATCGTGGTGTATAATTATTATTTCTAAGAATGAATTCTATTAAAATTGAAATAAAAGATATTTGTGAGGAAATATGAGCTCTAAAATGTGAGTGTTACATTCTATGGATTGTCATTATTTTGAAGCCTTAAAATAAATAAATGTTTCCAGAAGCAAACACAGGCTATTCAGATGCCAAACTCTTTTGTTTTCATAAGTGTCCCTTTGAATGCATTGAATTCAGCATTTAGCGCTTGGCATCTAATTAATTTGTTATCAGGGAGGAAGTCACAGAGCGATGCAATTCCCCATTCTCATGAGTACCAGAATCTGTTTTTAAAACGGTGGAGGCAGAACACTAATAATAACAGGTTTCTCAGCTTAAATACTATTTCCCTTCGCAGCTCCACATCATACCTTAAAGAAAACCTCCCCCAAGCCCAGGGAAAAACAAAACAAAACAAATCCCAAAAAAACCCTCCTTAGCAAAATACAACCCTCAGGACATTTTTCCATTAGTAAAGTAAATCACATTGTTCCTTTATTCTGCTTTAAGAAACCTCATTCTCAGTACATTTTTAAGTTAATAGAGATGATATTCTGGGGAAGATGAACCAAGGGGTTTGCATATTTTCTACGACTAGACTTCCAAGAGACCAATTAATTTTAACCGGAATGATGGAGGGACAGTTCTGTTATTCACTTTTTCAAAGTGCAGAACAGGCCTTGGTTTTACTGAGTAGGCTCATCAAATTTACATCACCATTTAATTAAATATTTGTAGCAATAATTGACTTCAGGAGTAAGTCATCTGGTAATAAATAGATTCCACTGTTTCTAAATAGTATTTTACTGACTCTAAGATGCTATTCGTAGCCTGGTAGCTTTGCCACAAACCTCATCAGCAATTTACTTAAATGCATATTCCATTGTAAAATTGACAGTGAATCAGATTGAAGTTTAACAATAGAGATTTCAGTGCATGGTCCAAAACAGAAAATGACATGCATTTTTCTGAAACTTTTCTTTTCAGGGACAGATCAAAACTGAGACAGGAAAAAACCCCAGCCAAACAACCCAAACCCTGTTTTTCTATTTTTTCTACCTGCTTAAATAATTGCTTAAAGAATTCTATGCATATCTCAATTTGAGTTCAATAATGTTTCAAGTAAAAAGGCAGGAGCTTTTTATTAGTTTTGATGAAATACAGTGATAACCTCGAGAAACCAAAATGGACATACATTTAATGTCCTCCCTCCTCCAAACTATCAATTTATTACTCTGCTTTTGTTTAAAACTTATGAGCTAAGTTCAGAGGTGATGCATAAAGTGTGTAATTTAGAGTCCTTTATGCTCAGTTAGACACCTTAAGACCTACTTACACTCACTTACTAGAGTATAAGTCAGTGAAATGGAGTGTAAATTGATGTGATTTACATGTGGAGGAGCTGGAAGAGTAACAAGGTATTACCTATAGGAAGGGAATAGACTTTTTATGAGCACTTTCTAATATTCAGCTGGTTTTCTTGCTACACTTCTGTACCCCTGAGTAAACATGTTTGCATTTGCCTGCTTAAGCTCCTGTGCATTCAGTGAGACTTTCTGGGCCAAAGTCGCTGAAGATATGTAAGAAGTGTGATAGAAGTTGTGTGCTGAGGAGTGAGCATGAGGTTTATAAATAAGTAAGTAAAGGCTCTGGTTCACATTCTTCTTTGTAGTTAGCAGTTTTGTAGTTACTTGTAATGACTGAAGGTGTTTGCTCTGCCTTCTATCAGGAAGATTTTTACATCTAATACACGCTGCACATTGTGCCCTGGTGCCTTGTTTGACAAGCTGGCGGGTAAGAGGTAAGCTCTGTCATGTTTTCTGTGGGATAAGAACATGCACGTGGCAGCTACCACGTTGCTGTAATTTCACACTCTTACCCTGTGGTAAGTTGCTCTTTTGCCAAGTGAGCTATGTAAAGCCTTGTCAGCTCCCAGAATTGTACCTCTTGAAACATGTCTGTTGAAGCACTACCAGTACAGAGGTAATTCCTGCACGATAAAGAACCTTAAGTCTATTAATCTCAATTTCTACTGCCTTAAAAACCTCTGCTGGTAATACACCATTTTAATCCTTAAAAAAAAAAAATCCTGACCAACATACTTACCCTAAGATCATGGTTATACATAAGCAAGATTCAAGTTTAAAATGAATCTGAAGCATAATGAATATATGTGGGGAGAAAAGAGAAAGAAGAGGAGTAAAGGAGATATAAACTATCCTAGTTAAGACTCTGGGAAGACTCTGGCCTGGACTCCTCCAGAAAGTTTTGCAGCATATGTCACATAAAGTGTGAAAAACAAAACAGAAAAATCTATCCAGCTTTTGCTGTGCTGGAAAAACCAGACACATTTGTTCTGGCCAAAAAATGTTTCAGCAAGTGTAGTTCATTTTGCTTAAAGAACTAACATTGGTTTTTCTTTTTTTAATGCTACATTTTTGTAGAAAGCCTTTACCAAATCATTGTAGTGATGTAGTTATCTATTTTAGTATACAAGATGATAAAGGCTTTCGTATAGGTATGGTCTATATGTAAATTTTTTGCTAAATATATTGGTGTGATATTTAGGTACAATTAAACTTTATATACAGGAAGAGTTAAGCCTTCATATGACCTCTAATTTTCCTGTGCAATATAGGGGGTTTTATTTTTTTAATTCTTCCCACAGCTAAACTGTAAACAGGTAGCTAAACCACAATAAGAAAACCTACTCTGGGATTAAATTGTTATTTCAGTTTGCATTCAAATCTCTTTTTTTTTCCCATTCTTTTCTGAATAAAAATTTAGAACCACCCTTGAATTTAGGCATACGCTTTTGCCAGATAATAATTTTGGTTCTAAAACTATGTACATTAGGGTCACCCACCTCATCTATTAAGTCCTTCTTTCAGTAACAAAGACATGATACCATCAAAGAATTTTGCCCGATTGGTGGTCACAGTTACAGTCCATTCTCAGCTCATTGTTGATCTGTATCTCACAAATAAACAAATATTTCATCCTATTTGTTTCTATTTCAAAATAGTAAACATATTTTAAAACAAATGTTTTAAAAGAAAAAATAAAATCTAGACAAAATAAAGCACTAATTCAGAGATGAGAAATAAAAAGGAGAATTTGTGATATCTTGTAACTTAACTGACAATAGGGATTTATCATGTTGCTCTTTGTTAAAAAAGAAAGATGAAAGTACAAGGAACTAAATTTAGAAGAAAGGAAATATGCCTGCTAGCTTACATAGAATATCCCCAAAGAGGATAACGAATATGAGGTCACTTGGAGAAACTGCTGATGTTCATCTGAGCAAATCTTTATTTGAAGGGAAACTGACTCAGCAAAACAAAAAGTTATAACAAATGTCAGTGAAACAATTTTCTATGAACCAGCAAGGCATTAGAAAGAGTTTATATGTGTAAATGCAGCTGAGGAACCAGCACGCTGTCCCCACAGGACCTCTTTCACCAGCTGTGATCAGCAGGACCACTTGGAACAGGGTGAGACCAGGGCCACCCGCAGGGTAGCCCTGGCTGACCTGGGAGCCCATCATAGCATAGTCACATGCATGGAAGTGTTGACTTACCAGCATCACTTTGACATTTGAAAAGTCTGACTATGGCTGCGGTCTCATGCACAGATATTTTGGAATTAACTAAAGGGAGTATAATTAACTATGTTATTTATGTGTCTCCAGTTACAGTACTATTTTGGTGTCAGCTGTAAAGCTAGGGTAACGGCACTGGCCCAAGGAGATACTTCTCTTGCCATGATTCTGCTGAGTGTACAAGGAGAAGCTTTATATTCCCTTGCCTTTCTGTATTTTTGCTTTTTATAGGATACCTGGGGACACCACATTTTGTCCCTAAGATTCACAATTAACATGGCAAAAGACAGAAAATAAAACAGGATGATGGATTTTTTGAATACAGTCACAGGAGATATAAATTCACCTTGGCACAGACTAAGATAGGAGTTCAGGAAGTGGATTCAGACTGTGAACTCTTGTAAGATGAAACCCAAAAAATACTTCATAAAGAATTTATTACCTAGATTCAGTCATTCTTCTTTTTCTTTCTTGTGTTTCTTTTAATCAATTTTCTTGGGAAATTTTGGGCTGAAGTTATATCTAAATTGGTTTTTTTTTTCATTTCTCTTTGACAGACTTTGGGCCGTTAAATTTGAGGACACCAGAATTCATCAAACAAAAATAAAAGCTATTTGCCAGCACCTTCATCTCCCCACACTTTCAGTAAACATCTTCAACATTTTTTTCACCAAATTCATCACCATTGGTATCAGACATGGGAAAAAACGTAAACCTGCGTAACTGCCTTAAAGAAGTTACCAATGCTATGTAATTTAAAGACAACAAAGTTTTGAGTGTATTAATTAATTTTCTGCTTTGTAGAGGCCTTAATAGCCTTTGCATGAGTAAATGAGGCATTTTCTTCAAACATTATGCTTATATCTAAGCAGTTCCTATATATGTGTAAAATGTTCAACATTAGCCAAATTCATCTGCTTGTTCAAGTCAGGATTCTTTTTTATAAAGGGAATGCATAGCTATTTATAGCTGTTTATTGTGTAGTTGCTTATTGACTTACCTGGGAACAGTTTTTAAAATGATATTGTTGTCTTAAAAAGCAGACAGGTTGCTAGTGGGATTTTCAAAGGTACCTCACCTTTCTAAGGTAGTTCTGCACATTTAAGAGTTGAAATATTTTATAAAATCTGATCCCTGAGGTTTATACATTGATATTATCCCAACCTTTTATCTGTGCTCTTCTGTTTTGAAGGGCAGACTGGTGTGCAAAGTTTTTGTTCATGGGATGCATATTTTGGGGTGAAGAAAAATATACCTTCAGTGGTTCACATAGCCACACTAAAGTCAAGGACTCACATTCTGCTATGATTGAACGATTGTATCTTCACTGAAGTAGAAGGAGGTGCTCCAGATTGTCAGAAGTGTGAAACGAGAACAGGATCTTTCCCTAACATGCATCACTGTGAATTTTAGCACCATACATATGCCTAAAATCCAAAGAAATTCGTATCTATATTTGGCTTTGGAAGCATATGACATTTGAGTGAGCAGTTTTCTCAACCAAGAAGAATTAAAAATAGCAGACAAAGTATCTAATGCAGAGCAAAATCAGATACAAATGACATATGAATCAGTGAACAACTCAGGCTATGACCTCTTTGATTGATTCATGAATAGTTTATGTCCTCTTGATCTTTATATTAAGCACAGTTATTCCTGATTTTATGATGCTACCTGCATAGAAATCAGCCCATTCCCTGATCACTGACAGGTCTCTGCTGGGTCAGGTTTTTGCTACTGTGTTCATCAAACAGATTCACATTTGATATTACAGAATAAGAAAAAGCAATCCAAGGCAGTAGTATTAATGTTACACCTCACCACCTGTATTTCAGCTTCAGCTGTAAATGTAGTTATTGGTATTGTTAAAAGAGAAGCATACTGAAGTAATGGCTTAGGAAATGCCTACACCAGAGTCACAGCAAGCCAGGAAGAGAAGTCTTTCTAAGGCCTGGTGTAATCGGTTGGGAATTATCAACTGTACCACACAAAGGGAGAGCTCATGAACATTTCTTGGAGTAGAAATACTCACTGAGATCTTTAATGGAAAGCAGCAAGAGTCTGTGTTTCAAAGGAAGTGAAATAGTCAATGGGTCTGTCATATCCTGAGTTTCCTTCTCTCCATCTTTTTCCCTTTGTAAGATTTTGATGGTTATATTTTGGGCTTGGGCCCATGTCACTTATGATCTTGCTGAAACTTCCTTTTTGTACCTGATATCTCAAGCGACAAAGGAAGACCATGTACTATTAAGAAGAACATAGTTTCTAAACAGAGTCCCAGAGTGCTCTCCAGCTCCTTTTTCCTTTTGCCTGTAATATCTGCCTGAAAGATGTGACATGGTTCTCAGGAAAGACACACTTTCTATATGCATTAGCAAAGCCCATTAAAAACTCCATGGAGTATTTTTCACTTGAGCATGCAGAAGAGCAATTTTTCATTGTTTGGAGTGCTCCACCTGCATTGTTTTATTAAACAGAATGAAAAGAAACAAACTCCATCAAAGCACTTTTGACAAAAGATCCAGACATGTATGGAACCACAGGCAAATCTCTCCACTTAGGCCAGTCGCTCACTCCTTACAGGGGCACTGGTTTCACAACAAGCAGAGAATGGTGGCAGTTGGACCTTTTCTCAGTGAGGAGTAGCTGTTCTTTAGCTGGACTCTCTACTGGATGAAGCTGGATAGGAGCCTGAGCAACTCAACCTTTCAAAGCTGAATCTAACTTAGATATTCGCCCTGCTTTGAGTGCCTGTTGGACTAATGGCCTCTGGATGTCCTTTCTATCCCAAATTACTGCATGATTCTAAGATGGTATTTTGGTTTTCTTTGGTCCAGGTTGTGGGGCTTAAGTATTTAAGTTTGGACCTCTCTGTTTCTACAAGAAAAAAATTGTAGTCTTAAGAATAACTTCCTTAAGCTAATCCAGTAACTTACAGACTCAGGAATAAGGGAGTTAGTAAAAAAGAGTAGGTGACACCAATCTTCAAAACATGAAGAAAATACATTATATTTCATCATTAAAACTCACCTCCTTATCCTTGGGATTCCCTTTAAAGACAATTAGTGGGCTAGCCAAGTAAATCAGATCTCAAGCCATGGTTCAGAGCCTCACAAATCACAGAGTATAGCCTGCTAGCTGATGTAGCCTGGTACCCCGGAGGGCAGGCTCTGCCCTGGCAGCATTACATGGAAACCATTCATTCAGTATGCTCTCACTCTTTTCAGAGTGTATCCTGGACATCGTGGTTAAGAGGTGAGAACTGGCTTCTCTCTTTCCCTCCTTGACTGTTCAGATAGACTTAAATGGGGTAAAGTGAATGACAGTGGTGACATCTTTCATTGTTTGTCTACTTTGGATAATTATTAGTTCAGAGTTCGGCTTAACTTGGATTGGAATCCTGATTATCACCCTTTGGTATGTTATAAGCTTCCTCAAAAAGATGACAGGATAAGCATAAAACTCTCCTACCAAGGACAGAAGCAGAAGACAGCTAGCACAAGGCATATGCTGTGGCAGGAACAGCTGTACTAAAAGCTGTCTCTGTTTGGGATGGAGCTAATCCATCCCTTCAGAGAGGGAAGGAAGAAAAACCAGAGATACTACACTGTTGCAGCAATGATTTTTCCAGTTATATTTTAAAGACCAAACTGCATTAGTCATTTCACCAGTGTTTGCATCTGGGAAAAATGGAGAAATAATGCATGAGTTCCAGGAAGAAGTTAGAAATACATTTATAAATGTATTCACTAGAATTATTCTACAAAGAACTTGTAAGTGAATGTTGAAGACTTGAAACATTTATAAAACTCCTGAAATGTTCATTTCTGTGCCCAATGTATTTCTGATGTTGTTATTTCTGCCTTCTGAGTACATTATTTTTAGAATCTGGTTAAATAAGCTGTGGCTATGAATCCAAATTTTTATTTTGCTGGTGCATCTTTGAGCAATGCTTAGCATCACTACACGTGGTAATTATGAGCAGAGCAACATCAGTTTCTGGGTTTAGGGACAATTAAAAAGGGGATCAATTGTAAGGTACATAAACTACAGATAGATGGAAATAGTGATTCTAGTCACTGTTCCCTTCACAGACAATGGCTCTGCTCTCACGTCAAGTTCTTGTGACGGTGAGTAAGTATTGAAAGAATGAGATCAGCTCAGAATTTCGGCATAGCAGAAGCTGTATCTCGAACTTTGCTCTGAACTTCTGATCCAATAGAGATAATGCTCTTCTCAGTGCTGTTGAACTCCTAAGCTATAAGTAATATCCATAGAGTCATCTCTGTGCTGTCTTCTTCTCAAGAGAAAACTTTCTATTTTGTGCCCATGAGTAAACAGATAGGATCTGAATATTACTTTTAAACAAAGCTTAGGAATCAGTCACTCTGCATATCTACATATCTCTGGCTATATCCTGAAGGGTGGAAGAGAAGAAAATTGTTTAAGTACCTTTGAGGATATTGCTATTAGACACTAATGTTGCTCCTTTTGGTACAACAACATAGATAAAGAGAGATAAACAGCAAATATCAACTTATCAGGGACCTCAGCAGAGAGAGATACTTATGTACAACACATTTATATAAATAATTTCATCTCCTTTCTTCAGTTTCTCTATTAAATAGCTCTTATCTATCAGAAAGGGTCTTCTAGGGATCACCCTCATGAACTATGCTAGCATGCATTCAACATTAGCTCAGCTGTTTAGTAACTAATAACACTGTAATTTCATAAATGTGATTGCAAAAATGTGGTGAATTGTGGCTCACAAAACATACAGTAGAGTTTTTACAGTTATTTAAAAGTATGACTTCTGAAAGTTATCTGCTTTTTCACTGCTGTTCAATCTCTACAGGCACATGGATTTCCTAGGAAAATCCCTGTTGCTCAGAGAGAGGATCATGCGATCTCATGCTGCAAATATCCCCTATCCTCTAAGCCAAGAAATTTTGACCCACTTACAATTCAGGTCAGTTTATACTCAGGACAGTTGCTTCATTGGACAGCTGGTTGTGTGCAGTTGTCTTGAGTCAGTTTTCTATTTAATTTGCCTTAAAGTTCTCTCCCTTGGGATAACTCATTAATGGACTAGGGGACAAAACCCGTTAGGTTTCACCACCAGTGGCCGTAATTCTTAACTAAATATGGTCAGAAATAAGGATTAACTTGCCTGAAATAAATTGTAGCACAAAACTGGTGGGACAGCAGGATAAGGATCCAGGCACTTTACGGCATAATTATATTCTAGTGGATTGTTGACTTTGATGACAGCAAGGGCAAGATCAGAGCTTTCATATCTTCTGAAAGGAAATTATCTTAGTATATATAGTCTTAATACAACTTTTAGGAAATGTATGTTCGTTCATCTCACTCATCCTAATTTTGCTCTTTTTTCCTTGAATTTTGTTGCAAGGCTTGGAAAAAAATATGTATCAGGACCTTTTAAATCAAGACTGGGGGAACAGAACTCCTGCAAAGTGTTAAACAGGTGTGCCACTGGCAGAGGAAGTCTAATGCTTTGGTGCCCTGGGCCCATGAAACAGAAACAAGAAGCTCCACTGGTGATTAATAAGAATTCATGACTGATTTTTAGCCTGAATATCAAGGCTGTAAGTACAGTCTTAGGACCTCAGTGTCTCGGTAAATTAAGGCACCTCAGATCCCTCTTTATAGATTTTTTTTGCATAGCCTTTCTAAGAATTTGTAATCTTCTGGGTGCCGCATATCATTGCGTAAGCAATGCAAAATAAGTTCAGAAAGCATGAACCACTGCACTGTGGTGTTTCAGTCACCATTGCTTCCTGTTTCCAACAGGATTTACAGCCTTCCTTGACAGAGTTATCAAGGTTCTTTTCTCTTAAGAAAATGAAATTATACGTATCAGATTTCCTTTCAGGGTGAGGTTTCTAAATAGCATCACCCTGCTTTTTACATAACTAGGACTCTGGGATTGGCTTTCTTCTATGCTCTTTGATACTGGCATACTGGCTTCACTGGGCTAGCTTCTAATTTGTAGTGATTTTGGTGAGAAGAGATTCAGGTCTGTTGTGCCAGAGATTTGCATGAGCAGCTCTTTGTTCCATACGCAACACTGTGGTTTAACTTTTGATGAGAAAGTAGAACTCATGGCGTCTGACCTATTTTTCACTTTTTTGTTCATGTTTTTGAGATAAAAGTGTCATATAGATGAATCGCAGACAGCAGAGTATGTGTGTTTGGTTACTGGGTCACTTTTGGTAAATCAAATAGAAAAATCTTTTGTAATCAGCTAGCCTTTAACTTAATAACACTTTTGATAAATTGCTTGTACACAGTAGGTCATCAAACCCAAACATTAAAGACTTCAGTTTGACACTGCAGGAATGAATCATACAGACACAAAAGACCAAATTTACAATTCTTTATCAGGAGTAAAGAAAAAAAAAATCGTATCGGTTTCAAGACCTGCACTAATGACTGAATAAAGAGTTTTAGAACTGGCCTAAGGAAGCTGAAGATACACTTGAAGTGTAACTGTTCATTACAAAAACATTTCCAATTCCTTTACCAGTGAGTTTTAGCACTCTGTGGATCATTGTTGTGTAGTTTATTGTATGGTACCATTAGGAAAGTCCTCCTTATGTTCTTTTTTTTCCCCTTCTTTTCCTAATCTATTCCCATGCCTTGTACCTTCTCAGTTTCCCCCCCACACCCTCTGCTGGAGCCACCACACTTCAAAATATGTGAGCGACAACAGGTTTGACAGCCTTTGGGGTGGTGAAGGATCTGGCTGAAGCGAGCCTCCCCAGCATGCTCATAGGGTTAGCAGGGACAGTGTCATGGATGGCAGTGTCTTATACTCTTGTCAGCCAAAAGTGTAAAGTGATTGCAGCCAAACCTTTCCTCACAACAAAAGGAGGAAAGACTGAAGAACCTTCACTAGATAGCGAGTTGAAAGATTATACTGCTTTCCAATTTATAAACCAAGGCTCCCTTCAAAGTACTTTGCAAACACGCCTGCTTCTCATTTCTGTCACTTTCACACTATAAAGAGGCCTTACAGTGGCTGTAAAAATAATTTATTTGAATTTTATAGTCTTTCATGCTGCTGGAACACTGTGCTGAGGCTTCAGTGTAAATATGAATTAAAAGCCAGGTATGTGTCATTAAGGCCTTCATTGGCCTAATTTAGAAATTCCTCTCTCAAAAAGGAGATCACAGAGGCAAAATAATTTTACAGGGTAACCCTGACTGCACAACGGAAGTGTCTACTTCAGTCTCCCCAGGACTCAAGCACGACCTCTCTTCAGCAGCCGTGTGTGTGTGTGTGTGCATGCCTGCACACGTGCGTGTACACCTACCTCCTTCCTGTACCTTTAGGTGGCCAGCAACTACAGAGACCCTCTCCAAGGAGATGATATTAAAGCAGGCCCATTCATTGGAAAAAGGTGGGGGGATGCTGGCTGTAATGTGGTGGCAGGCATGGGGAAGAAGCTGTCCATCTCAAGGTCAATATCTCAGCAGCAGGAACCTACCAGCGACTTCAGTTTATGCTAATATGTTAAAACAAAAATACAGTTTATCTCATTTCAGTTTGCATTAAAAAGTGCTCTGTTCTCCTTGCTACAAAGGTAATAATCATAATAACCGCTGGCAGCTGAGAAGGATAGAGGATAGTAAGCATTTACCGTGTTTGTCGTCCCTATGATATAACACCATCAAATGTGACTAAACATCCCGAGGTTGAGAGAAAAAGATAGTATGCCTCTACTCTGACTGCACACCCTCATAATAGCCAGGTAAAACATGATTTTCATGAGCTCCTTTTGATACAAAAATAATTGTAGCTTATTTAAATGTGGTAGGTGAAAGACCCAAAGTTAATTGACATTTTCTAGGTCAGAAAGAGAATCAGCATCTGTATTTGCAATGGACTGTCGGACCCCTGACTTCTGTCTTGTGCTCCCACTGCTAAATCGTATCTCACAGAGCTGAGCAGTGGTGATGAATGTGCTGTGGAATTTGCTTTGCAAAACAAATATTTAACTTTCTACAGATCATTGAAGACCTGATAAAACTCTTAAGTGTCACCTAACCAATTTCCTTTTCTTTTTAATCAAAGAATTTTTTTATTCTTTTCATCTAAATGTATGGTTCAAATAAAATTGGAAAGGCCATTTACAGTTATCTTCAAATATCATTCATGCTAATAGGCTTCACAAAGTCAGAGAGTTCAGAACAAGGCTTTGAAAGAAAAATTCCCATTAAAAGCATTAGTTATTTCAAAAATAACAATCATATTTGCGATTAGTCATGAGGGCCAATGCTTCCTTTCTGCTTTCAGGTGTGGAGAAGCGAATGGCCAGGAAGGGGAGGTGATGTGCACAGCTTCGGCGGCCTTGGCGCTGCTCCCCTGTGCACTGGCTTGTAGTCCAAATTCCACGGTGGGGAAGGGCAGACCCGCAGCCAAGCAAGCACTCCAGAGAGCAAGATAGTGAGAGAGATAGTTCCTCCCCAGCAAAGACATGGGAATGCCGGCACAAGGTAATAATTCATCCAGCTCCAGTCTCCAAAATGGGAGATTGAAGAGCACAAAAGACATTCAACATGTGACAGGAGAGGGTTGGGGGGGTGGTTTATTGTTTAATGTTTACAGCATCTTCTTCTGAGAATTGAAGGCTTTCCTATGTTTGGGTAGAAAAGCAAAGACAGCACAGATGCTGAAAAATGTAACCAAATACAACATCGGTAGGAAAAGCCTGTCTGAAAATGCCAGTGTGATGGAAGGATTCTGCACAGGGGACTTCACCCAGTTGTTTTTCAGCCATTTTCAATAAATTAACTACATGTATTATCTTATAGATTTGAATTTGAAATATTTCATGTCAAACTTTATTGCTCCTTCACTCTTCCCAGAAAGCAAAGGAAGCCTTTTACAAGTGTTGACATATTTAATCTTGTCAAGTTCTGCTATTAAAAAAAATGCTTAAAAAAAAAAGCAATTAAGGCTTAGGAACTATTAGGAAAGTGACCGAGTATGAAATGGAAAACATCGTTGTGTTACCATGTATGTTGGTGCAGTGCCCATAGATTCCACATTGAATTAATTCTGATCTGCTTATCCTAAAATGGGATACAGTGAAACAAGACAAGGTGCATCGAAAGGAGAGAAGGCTGATTAAAGAAAAAAATGGCTTCTAAATTAAGAACATACAAATAGATTAGGGTTAAACAAGATAGAAAAGACACATATAAGGGGGAAATTACAGAGATCTAAACCAGTATTATTTGCCTGGGGAAGGCATGTTTGTATGCAATGACTATTCACTGTTTCTCTGAATACAGGAAGCAGTGGAAATCAACTTAAGTTTTCATATAGTAGGTTCAAACCAAACAAAATGTTTTGGTTTTTTTTTTCTCTACAAAAAACTAATAATCTGTGCAAGTTATTGCTACAGTATGTTGCTGATGCCAAAAATTTACATAAATTTAAAAACTCATTAAGGAGACTCAGAGAAGAGTAATCTATCAAAGGCTGATAAACATAAGATACAACCTGCTACTCAGGAATACCTTGAACTTCAGATCAGAGGAAGCTGTTAGATTATACTAAGAAAGCATCTCTTTAATAAAATTGGCCATGTTTCTACACTGTTCTGTAGAGGACTCTACTCTTCTTGCATCTTCCTTGGTCAGCACTGAAGACAAGAAACAGCACTACGTATATCTTTTGTTCTACGAAGCTAAGTTACTCTTTTTCTGTAGAACAAAAAATCTGAACAAATGTCCAAAATTTAGCAAAACCAAATATTTTGATTGTCAGAAAAATGTTTGTCAGGTTGCCGTGACTTAAGGTAAAAAAGAAATAGTAAAAAGGCAAACTATCTATTTACAAGACAGAAAATCTTATTTTCCTCCCACACCTATTCATATCTACTTGCAGTAATTACAGGTAAGACCATACTGCTTGTAAGGTTACTTAAACATATAATTGCATTAAAGATATAGTTAGTAAAGTAGTAAAACATGCAGAATTGGATAATACAAAAGTAAGGCTTATTTTATATTGGACTGTGTTTAAAATGAAATTTTATTATTATTTTTGGACCAGCTCAATTGAAAAGATTAACAAGTCCCTTCTTATTGTTTTTGTGATGTTTTACCTTGGGATTATTTTGTTTTCCTGCTTGCTTCAGTCAGTTGGCCTAACTTTCACCATCTAGTCATCTAAAAGAGCAATTTAGAAGATGTATACTTTAACAAAACAAAGTAAGTGAATTTTTATTATGCTCTGCTCTGCAATGAAATGATCTCTTCTGCTCTCGCTTTGCAGCTAATTATACAATCTCCTTCAAATTCTTAGTGAGCATAAATCTGTCTTTTCTGGTGATTGATACAGAGCTACCCTGATTTATAAAAATAGGGCACACCCAATCCTAATCACACGTACCAAAAGGAATTGAATAAGAAGACAAAATGAAAAAGAACAAATCTTCAAAATGTGAGGATCAAAACAGACTTTATTGGTCCTAAATATGGTGTTCTAAGTGTGCAAATTGGGTTTCACATCATTACATCTGGAAAGTCTTAGCTACTATTTATCAGATTTATACTACTATTACCAGTTTTAATTCAAGGAATCCTGATGTTGTATAGGAAGAATTTTTGTTAAACTAACTGAAGCTAAACTGTAGCTGGAAAAAACAGACAAGCTTTTAGGCAGAAACCATTCTTTTGGCCTTAAAAAGCAGCCTTTTTCTTTTCTGTCTCAGAAAGCCGGACTGTTTTTTCAGTTGTCATTCATTTCAGTGACGAAAATTCCCTCTTCCTACAAAATTTGGATTTCTCCTAACCTTAAGCAATCATGTCTGTGACTATGCTACTGAAATAAAGAGATCCTGAAAGACCAGCAGACTGAAAGGTGACTAAGAAGAGGTTGGAGCCATGACTATTTGTTTAGGAATAGATATCCTTCTGTTACCAGTATGGAGAGGCAGTGATGATCTAGCACAGTCAGAACTGGATCTGCTTGCTCTGAACAGCTGGGAGAGCAAAGGTGAAGCATGTACTATTTAGTATAATTCTGCGTGTTAGAAAAATCCAGAGTGTCATGATACATCGCCTTGGTTCGTCAGACTGGTCCTCCTGAGGTACAGATTATGTCTGGGTCTGTCGGAGTTTGCTCAGTGTTTGAGATAAGGAAAGACTTTGAATCTTTCTAAAATCCCTTAAGAAACCAGACACCTGAGCTGCAAACAGATGACATAAGCAGCGGTGGTCAATAATTTAGAAGTTTATCTCTCTTTTGTACAACTCAGTGGACGTGTAAACATTGATTTTCTTGAAATCAAGATCAGGCTCCCGGGTTCTAAATTAATTTCTAACTAATGTACAGAAAGAAATCCTTCATTAAATTGCTGCTACTGTATTATTTGTCACAACCCCAAAATCACTTTTTGCTGTTGCAGAGGCCTCAGTTCAGCAACCCCTCATCCTCCGAGCTCCTTGAAATCAATACCACTATCTTCAGTCCCCCATAAAACAACAAAAAGACTGTCAGCCTAAACCCCACATAGGACTGAAAGATATGGAAGCTCATGTGATCATTATTTGCATTTAAGAAGAAAATAAGGGTTGAGAAATACTCTTTTAAAGCTGAAGTGTTATAGTTTGTTGTTCACCTAGGGCTTTGTGTAAGAATTTTCCTTTGCTTCATGGGCCCTCTGTGGATTCCCAGGTGTGTAAGAAATCCTGACCTGCAGCCTGAGGTCAAAGCCTGAATGTCCTTTTCCTGAAGTTTTCAACTTTGCATAGAGCTGCTGGACTAGGGTGTAATAATATGATCTTCAGTTTGCCCTCATTTTCCTCTCATGAAGGAAAACGTGGACATTCAGTAAATTTGCCAGTATCTGCTATGCTTGGTGTTACTGGACTAGATCAGGCAGTCTGAAGTTTTGCAAAGCGCCTTCCTTGCAAGAGCAATTAGAACCTGACAATCTTTTATTTGTTCTTGTCACCTGCAGGCTTGTTTTAAACATAATACAACAGAAACAAATACAACAGGGTGATTTTTATTACACTAAGCTCATTTAGCATTGCTGTGTCTGGTGAAGTTATATTTTTAAGAGGGAACCACCAAATTACCCATTTATGGTTCCAGTATGGTAAATGACAACACCATTATTATGATAGAAAACTCTACAAAAATAATATTATCTTCTCTATTTTTTTCAATTAATTCTACAGTGTCTCTGCTATATATGAATAGACAGAGAAATAATAGCCAATATATGTCCAAAACATATAGATGAGTTTCTATGTAGCTGCTACACATTTCATTTAAAAATAAAGCTGCTTATGTACATTGTGTTGCATGTTCTTATAGCTGTAGATGGACAGAGTTGCACATCAACAGGTAGGTCATAAGACTACATTGACCCTTTGAGGTTAATGATAATAATGTTAGTGATTTCAGCGGGCTTTTCAGTTAGATTCTGGGTATATGTACCTATGTCACTGGAGATGTGTATTTCAACTGCAATAGTAGGCAAAAGTATTTACAGCAAAATGAATCATCCTTAAGGCATGACTATTTTGTTTTCACTTACTAATCAGAACTTTGTTCAGGAAAGGTTTGTTCAGGAATTTTTTACACAGCTTCACTCTCATTGCAGTAAAATAAAAATGATGTAAACCTTTTTTTTGCCTCCTTGCATAGTTTTATGAAAGAGTTTGCTGGTTCATGAATGGTTTCAATTAAATAAAAATATGTTTAATTTGCATAAATCAATAATTTGAGATAATCACGCTTAGAAGTTCAAATGAACAGAATGAACAGAGGAAAATGCCTCTTCTAATCTTGATATTGTTTTAGGTTGAACACATTTCGTTGTTGACATTTGATTTTGTTACTTGTTGAAGTTTAAATTACAACTGTGGAGGCATATTTGTTTCAGGTTTAAATTTCTTTTTGTTTTAATGTAACTGTCAAGTCAAGGAAAAAAGTCAGATCATACAAATGACAGTTTTAAATAGAAAAATATTTTATAAGGCTGTTAAATTTAATTTGTTTTAGCTTCAAAGAAGAATGGGTTATTTCAAATTTGCAAAGTCACTAGCAACCAATTTTGTATCTGATTTGCTTCATTTGTAAAGGCAAGCTCAAGCAAGCAATTTCCTACTGATGTTCACAGTAAACATATCCCCACGTTTCCCAAACCATCAGAGATATTAGGTTCTGAAAGCTAATCTGGAATACCCAAAGAAGAAAGAGCTTTTCTTCTAGTTGTCTCTTTCATCTGATAACCTTTCTAAATGCTCTGACAACAAGCAGGCTTAAATGTAAGTTTTGTGTCTGTTCAGAATGAATCTCTTGAAAGAGTTAAGAAATAGTCCAGGACAAAGAAATCTTGAGGGAATCATATTCTGTTGAAATGTATGATTATGTCAAAACTGCAGTTCTTATATTGGGTACAATTTGCAAAGTTTCATTGGGGGGCAGGGGGGGGAGGGAATAATCACCACAATGTTAAAAAATCTCATTTTACCATTTTAATAACAACAAAGTTTTGCTTTTGATTTTACCCTTGATTTCACTTTCTATTTCTGTTGTGTTTTATCCCACTCTGTAAATTAAAAGACTTTAAAGTCTAATCAGCCACAGTAATTTTCTCTCCCTTGTGTCACCACTGCTAAAACTTACCTTCTTGGAGGGTTTGGAGTCTGGCTGGTTTGTTATGCATCGGAAACTCTTTACAAAACAGAACTTCTACCTCCTGCACAGCACTAAGAGCCACCCCCAGTGTAAACTAATTTCCTAAAAGCTCTTTCCTGTCCTATGCAGATTTCATGTAAAAGAGCAGTAATTCTGCAAGACCCCACTTGCAAAGCGTCCAGTGCATGGTGCACCTGAAGTAGAGGTGAGCAGACCAGTTGAGGAAGTCATAGATATACACCTCAGGCAATTCAGGACAGACTTGGCTGTCCAAAATAAAAAGGGTACGCTTCCACAGTGATGACCTGGGCCTGTGGGTTACTTTTAAAGTAAAACATGAACTCTGCCCACTTCAGTGTAAGGAAAAAAAACAAATAGAGCTTCTTGCTCCAGGAGGATGCTCAGGACTAGAGATCAGGAAAGACAAATGGTCATATGCCCCTGACACCCACACCTGAGGAGGGGTGGGTGAAATTTCTGATTTGCTCCTGACCACAGAGTGTCCCTATTGGCTGATTCTCATCTAGTGATTGCTGAGCTGGCAGACACTAAGTGGCTCCAGCCCCCCCGGCTGCCCTTTGATGTGCTGCTGGGGGGGGGTCTGGCTCTCTGAATGCACTGTGTGGGGAGCCTGTGCACTCAGCACAGAGGTTTCTGTGCCCAGGTTTTTTTAGTCACCTTTGTAGGCTCTGGCCTTTTGTAAAAATAAAGCTGCAGCTGAATCTGAGGATATTTAGGGCAGGGTTATAAAAATATGAAGTTGTTAACAAAGATCGTCTCTTGTTCAGATACCACAGTACACTATTTTGCAGTGAAACTACTTCCTGAATTTTAATTACTTGGCAAATCTGAAGAAGAAAATTTTGCTGTCTTGACTTTCAAAGTTGTATGTATCTGTAGTTTCAGTTAGCTTCAGTGCTTACCTACTGTTGTTTATGTTAAGTATTGTTCATTGTTTTTACATTTATATTGTTCACACAGTCACTTTGGGTTTTTTGTTTTGTTTTGTTTTCCACAGAGGTATACACTTTCTTCCTTTAAGGAAGGAATATCTATTTCATGGATGCACACAGCTCACTGTTTTGACTGTTGCTGTGTATTTCTGACAACATGTTCAGGCTTTTTTGAAAGTTTTGATGTGACTGGCTGCCAGCATCAGAAAGAGTGTTTCAGGACTAGTGCTTGAAATGTATTTACTTTTTCCAGGCCGGTTGAATAATGAAAACATGTTTAATTATTTCCAGCCTCTCAAATGGTGTACAGTGTAATTAACTATGATGTGTATTTCCCAGCTAATTAGAGAAAACTGTAGCATCAAGCTAATTGGACACAATAGTACCTCGGAAGAGTAATAAGACAAGTTTATCACTTCCTGCAATTGTCATAAAAGTAGTATGAATACAGTATGTAAAACAAAATTAGGAAAGCTGTGAAGATGATCTTCATAGCAAGATGAATTCATAACTGTCAGTTCATTTCAGAATCAAGTGTGGTTTTGCCTTATTTCACTTAAGCCTCCTTCCTTTTAAGTGTAGGTGCCCAAAGCATGCTGGACCTCACCTCTCACAACTCCCCACACCACCTTCTGCTCAGGCAGGAAAATCTTCCCCTACAGCTACTTGGATTCTCATGAATCCACTGTCACAAACTCTCAAGGTTTTATGACACAGCTTACTGACATTTGGTATTTGTCCTAAAAACTTAACTTCTGGAGTCATACTAATTTTTATGAATTTCAGCTTTCTTGGGAGGGGAAAAGCTTCTATAGAATAAGTCTGAGAATGGGATTCTGTCATATGCTAAAAGGTAAAAAAGAAACTAGGAAAAGAACAAAAAAAATACAAAGTACATCAATGATATCACAGTGACCATCTGAAGGATTTAAAGCTAGTTTCATCATGTTGGTGAAGTCAGCCTCCAGCTCCCGAGTTTTGAGTGTCTGAGATTAGAAAAAACTATTATCCTAAGTCCCATTGCATCAGTGTCTGAGAGAGTCTGGCTAGCCTTTCTTGGATTCTTTCAATCCTTTGGCAATCTCATCTGAAGACAGAGAGACGGAAGGAAGGAAAAGAAAGAAAAGAAAAGAAAGGAAAAGAAAGAAAGGAAAAGAAAGGAAGGAAGGAAAAGAAAGAAAGGAAGGAAAAGAAAGAAAGGAAGGAAGGAAAAGAAAGAAAGCAAGCAAACAAGCAAGCAAGCTCTCCCCACCAAACACAAGTATTTCTGTACTGTTACTTTTTCTTCATTCCTCTTTCCCCGTTTTTATTTCAGGTTTTAAGTGATCATGGTCCTCATTTTAAACAGAAAGGTAATTTTGCCTGAATCCACCTAATGAAGCATTATATTTACATTTCTTTCAAAGTACAGCCTAAATCTTTCTGGTTCTGTGAAGTATTTCAGGGATTCACTTCTGAGACACAGTACACAGCAGAGTCAGAAAAAACTCAACTGGGTTTAATGCGAGAGCAAAGATTTTTTTAACTGCAGAAGTGAGAAAGTGGCAGAAATTTTCTTGTTATTCACAGAATGGCTACAAGACAGGCAAGTGGGTTGCTTCTTTGTGTATGTCAAAATCTTCAAAGCAGTTAAAGATGGCAAATTTAATTTTGCCTTTCTCTACTTCAGTACCAACCAAGAGACTAGTTGTGACCCTTATGGGAGGTAGCAGGTGCCTCTGCCACTGCTCCTCTCCCCGGGCCAGGAGGCTCAGGACAGCAGCATCTCTCTTACAGCCCCATGACCAGGGATTTGGTGTCATGTCGTTGCCTTTCATGAAGAGGAGAATACGACACTACATTAAGATCCCTCCTTTAAAAGACATAATCATTGTGTTTGTTTCTTTGATTACGAACATGGGTTATGGTCAGTACTTTCTCTGGGGATCTGTGATATAAATGAAGTGTTAGGAGTGGAAAGCACATCAAAACCAAAACACAGCTGAAAACTTTTTTAAAATCGTAGCACCTATGATAATATTCATGACCTTTACAGTACAATCATGGAGAACTGTCTCCATGTTCCACGCTTTCTTCCAGGCAGTCCCATGCAGTCACACCTGTGACAATGATGATGTTGGGGAAAACTAGCAGTGGTCCGATCCATGCTGGAATCTGTTTATATCTGAGAAAGTGCAGCTCTACAGGCCATAACTACAGTTAAACTGTAACCTGAGACTGCTCAGATGCACTCAGACATGAAATGAGACTGTAAGCTCCTGAACCCTTGGCAACAATACCATTTTCATTGATGTTATCACCAGTTAAACTGTACCCACTGGGAATTAATTGTCCAAAAAATCCAAGTACAGAAAAAGCCACTATGAGTGCAATTGTTCATTGTAAATGGAGAGAGATTAAAAACATTACAAAAGAGATAGTCTCCCCATACATCCCATTGAATCTGTACTTGTGTAGATTAAATACAAAATGTTATGACATTTTTGGACTTTTACTTAAAATAGCTCACAGCTAACAGAAGGAGACACTTAATTCTGCTAGCTTTGATACACAGCTGTTCAAATAAATTAGGCATTAGGGAGATGACCTGCAGGACTATTTGCATTTGAGCTTTTCTTTCTTAGAGGACTAAGTCTGTGTTTTCCTTTTAATTTCTCTAAGAAGAGCTGTAGATCTTGTGTCCTCAGCATGGAGAAGATGGACAGCACAAAAGCTTAAGCATAAGAACAGACACAGAACTGAGGGGTTTTGGGGTTTCATAGAATCATAGAATCATTAAGGTTCAAAAAGACCTCTAAGATTATCAGGTCCAACCATCAACCCAACACCACTATGCCTCCTAAACCATGTCCCAAAGTGCCACCATTCCAATGTATGTATGTATGTATGGTTTTGTTTTGTTTTCCAAATCCTTCCCTGCCCACTGCAATGAGAGGCAGCAACAATATCTTATAGTGTCAGGGCCCTGAGGGTACTAATAGGCTTTAATGGCCCTGACATGCCTCACCTGGGGCATCCACCCCTGCCATGGTCCCAGGAGCCCCATTTAAGCTCAGGTTTGGGAGTTTAATCTTCTCCTGAGCTGAACTGTCTCCAGCTGTCAGTCCTGCATCCTGGATGGACTCCTTGTATGGGTATGTTGTGTTGTCTCTAGCTCTCTCTCTGCCTCTGGTGTTTTTTTGTCACTGACTGGGTTTTCTGCTTGCACATGCTGCTGGCTCTGTTGGATACTGGGTCTGCCTGCTGTGTTTGGCTTCTGTCCCCTCAGCTCCCTACTGCTGAGGCAACAGCTGGCCCTTGCTGTTCCCTGATATGCAGTACATGTATGCTTTTTGATCCCCATGCAGTGCTCTGGAAGATCGTGACAATCTTGATACCTTTGCTGTTATGTTCTGGGAGAAATTTCCCTTTGGATCCTTGTTTAGTGCATCACTTTCATCTTGAGCATGAAAGGAAGAATGATTTTGCTTAAGTAATCAATGATTGTATGATAACTTAAAATGCAGTGGTCTAATTTTCAAAGACAGTGAGCAAGAGCTGTTTCTACTGGTGTCAGAAGCAGATACGGTGTTTAGCACTTCTGCAACTGAACCCCATAGATGTTATGGTCCTGGCCTAAGCCTTGGATAAGTTTTAATAACTCCAGTTTTTCTGTTCTTCTGCAGAATGTTCTGTGCCTTTTGGAGGCAACTAAATCACAGAGTAATGGGGCTGTGCTCTTAACCTGTTCCTATAATGGGGGCAAGAAACAGATGATTAAGAGGTATGTATATTGGATCTATGCTAGCCAGGGGAGGAACATTTTTGCTGGAGGTGCAGGATGGACTGTCTTTGATCCTATTTGTGCCTTCACAGCAGTGAAAAGGGGACAGAGTTAATATGGACTTCCCAGAACAGGCTAAACCTGCCTGTGTAAGTTCTGTTTTGTCTGAATCTCTACTAATATTGAAAGAGAATTTGAAGCAGTCACTGGTATATTGCATCCTAATGCATATAGAGCTAGGGCATGGATTTAAGTCCCTTGCATTTTTTTGTGGTAGCATAGAAGAGATTAATTTATCCACTTGATGTACTTGGTTGAAGTCAAATATGTTATACTAGTCCAACAAAGCTCAGGCAAACATTTGAAGTTTACTTATTAGCCCAGATTTAAAAACACTAACATATACTAGTTTTCATTTGGCAAAACCTGTTGTACATGTGGAAGAAGGAATAGCTCAAGTTTTGATGGTTCACAGTGAAACGCTTATTCAGATTGGAACTGGACTTGAGGAAATGGTCTTTTTCTCTGGGTTGCCAGCTGACACTCAATCCCTGCTAGCAATGCTTACAAGGAACTATCTTTTGTGCATTGTCCTCATCCTCAGTCCAGGTTTTGACTAGGACTATGAAACAAGTAAAGGTGGGGGGAACAACTCTCTGTACATTTCCCTCCTTAAGTACAAGAAAAGATTCATGCATGAAGGACCCTTAGTATGAACGCATACATGTGACATGTATGCAATACTTTTCAGTGAAGGATAAACAAACACAAAATACCCTTATGGCTTACTTTTTTTGTTGTAAAATATACTTGTATACTACATTGGGAAATGTTCCAGTGACTCTGCAACCACACTGGGCCACATAAGGATACCAGTATATAAAATACTTATTAAAAAAACAAAAAAAAAAAAACCCTAAAACAAACAAAAAAACCCCCCCAAAACCACCCCCAAAAATTAATAGCTTATACAGCCACCTCCCTGGTTAAGCTTAGATACCTTTTTGACCTGTTGGTTATGGGTAAGGAAAAGGGGACTTTGAGCTACCTCATTGACAGCCTCTTTCATGTTTCCATTAGGTTTTATAGACGTATGACATAAACAGGGGCAGCTCACAGCTTCTTGATTTTTTTTTTTTAGCAAGGTATGAATGGTGCACACACGTGGCTGAAGACAAGACCAGTTAATGTCAACTTTAATTCTTATTCACCCTTCACCTATCTATTTACTTTGTGCATCGTTCTCCCCTTTACTCATCTGTGCTTAGTTCTTATTCCCTCTTTTTAAAGTGTTCTTTTGTTTCAGAAACAAAGACTAATTAAACTGATACTAACATTTATAATGTAATGCTATTGTGCAAAGTAGGATAAATGTCTAATAAATAAAACCTGTTGGGTAAATACTTAACCAGAAGTAAAAGCTGTGTGAACAGTTATGTAAAGAGGACATGTAAGAGTTGAGCAGTTTCCAGAAAATTTACAATTCTGGTTTGTTCTTGTCTGAGTTTCAGGAAGTATTTAGGAGAACAAAGATTTGATTTGATAAGTTAAAAATGTGCATATAATGGAATTGTCTGGAGATATCTGTCACGTACTGTTGTTACTGAAGTCATGTTCATTAACAGAGGCTTTTCAAGTGTTAGTATGTATTGATTAATGACAGGATTAGAAGGATCACCAGCCACTGTGACATGGTCTCTGACAGACACTTTTCTGCCCTCTGCAAAGGTACAAATTAAACTAAAATGCTGAAAGAGAAGATTCTTAAAGAGTGGTGGAAGTCATTATTGCTGTGCCTCTTCTTTGCATGACAATTGCCTTGAATTTTAAAACCTTGGACATAGATTTCTTGTGCAATGTGTTTGGAAGGTAGACACCAGGACCAGGCTTCTCAACAGTCAAGACTCTAACTTGGGGAGGAGACATGGGATAAGAAGAAGAGAGTTTAGGCACCTTAGCTAGTCAATAAGAAAAACAGAAAGAAGACTTTTTTTGATTCTGTCCCTCTCCCTTTCTCCTCTTCACTTCTAGTCTGAAGTCTCAAGACTTTTCCATGTTTATTCAATCTTTTCCTTTGAAATGGTACTAGGGGTGTGGGATAGTGACAACCTTCCTTATATTTATTGACCATTATGGTAAGCCAGTCTGTCTGAAACTCTGAAATGGTAGACTCAAATTCAAGTTCTTGTCAGTCTATGGACATTCAGATCAGCATTGTCCAAC
The DNA here is from genome assembly GCA_013389945.1 of Fregata magnificens. NCBI lineage: Eukaryota > Metazoa > Chordata > Aves > Suliformes > Fregatidae > Fregata > Fregata magnificens. The sequence goes on from WAAD01013121.1 coordinate 61,721, forward strand.
CTCCTAAGAGAACAAACTGTTTAGGAGAATGGTAGATTGTCTCTTTCTTGCTGCTTTCAAATCAAGTGGGTGTTTTTTCTGAAATCATATGTTGACATACAGTATTTGTGTCTTTGTCAATGATAGCTAAAATTCCTTAGATTATAGCATGTAGACAATCTAATACTCACCTCTGGCCTTAAAATCTGTTGTCAAGAGCCTGTGACTTCTAGGTCAGCTGCTAATCCTTACTAGAGTGTTCAATAGACTATGATTTCCCCTTCACTTTTTTTCCTCTCACTGTGTACATTGTATTGATACATGCTTTAAATTATTTTCCTAGTTGTGGAATTTATCATTTCATGCAACTGACAGAACTGTTCTTGAGATTTACTGTTGGGCTTGGAGTCAGTTTCACATATTGATAACTTGTCTGGCTTAACTGTGATGGAAGAAGATTGGTTTTTTTGACCTTTTCTTTCTTTTCAGTCTTGTTTGTGGACCGAAAGAGTGGTCAAGCTTTGGAACAGGCTGCCCAGAGAGGTGGTGGAGTCGTCATCCCTGGAGGCATTCAAAAAAGGTGTAAATGTGGCACTCCAGAGCCTGGTTTGGAGGCATGGTGGTGTTGGTTGATGGTTGGACTTGATGATCTTAGAGGTCTTTTCCAACCTTAATGATTCTATGATCTACAAGCTAATAAATAGCAAGCATACTTCCTTCAGTTTATTGGCTGCTAATTATCGCCCTACCAGACAACTTACTGTTTTTGTATTTATATATTATTAGCATGCTTTTTTTTCCCCACTTCATTACAGAACACATTTATACAAATGCTGGATGGCCGCCTAGTTTTATTTTTCTGTATATACAGAAATAACAGAAAGATGTGGGGGGGGCTTTACAGATGGCAATGGTCAGATCATGTGAAATCAGTTGCAAGGACTGTATTAGAAAGTTAAGTGAGATGGTTTTTTTTAACAATGGTATTAGTATGCTGAGTAGAAATGAGCTTCAGCTTCACTGGTAGTAAAGAGTATTTGACTGTTCTTGGGAAGGACCACAAGAACTGTAGAGACATCCATAACTATCAGCAGTATGTCAGGTGCAGGCTTGAGGTCTGGTGATAGGCTGGAGATAAGGCTGCAGCAGGCAGTGATTCTGGAGAATCACTGGAGAATCTGGGAATGCTATGTACTGTAGTACAACTCACATATTGTTTGTTCAGACTTCCAGTTTTCTACTAAGTTATGAAGACCCTGGATAAAAACACAGGTTAGAAGAAGGTGGCACTTAAAGCCTCTGTGGCTTCTTTCTTTTCTCCCACCCATTATGTTCTACAGCCAGAATGTAGTATGCCATTTCTCTAGCAGCAAAATGTGCTGGTTTTGGCTGGGATAGAGTTAATTTTCTTCATAGTAGCTTGTATGGGGCTATGTTTTGGATTTGTGCTGAAAACAGGGCTGATAATTCAGGGATGTCTTCATTACTGCCGAGCAGTGCTTACACTAAGTCAAGGCCTTTTCTGCTTCTCAACCCACCCCACCAGCGAGCAGGCTGGGGGTGCACAAGAAGTTGGGAGGGGACACAACTGGGACAGCTGACACCAACTGACCAAAGGGATATCCCGTACTATATGATGTCATACTCACATATAAAGCTGGAAGAAGAAGAAGGAAGTGGGGGGGGGACGTTCGGAGTGATGGTGTTTTGTCTTACCAAGAAACTGTTACACATGATGGACCCCTGCTTTCCTGGGTATGGCTGAACATCTGCCTGCCAATGGGAAGTAGTGAATGAATTCCTTGGTTTGCTTTGCTTGTGTGCATGATTTTTGCTCTACCTATTAAACTGTCTTTATCTCAACCCATGAGTTTTCTCCCTTTTACCCTTCCGATTCTCATCCCCATCCCACTGGAGGGGAGTGAGTGAGTGGCTGTGTGGTGCTTAGTTGCCAGCTGGGGTGAAACCATGACACAAAGGATGTCTTTAGAAAAACAAACAAACAAACAGAACTCAGCAACCTGTGTAGAATTTCTGTGATCGTCTCTATGTATTTATATCTTAAATATTTTGCTTTCATATAAAATCTCAAACTAGCTGTCCACCCACTCTGCTGTGGAGTGATGTGTGTCAAGCAAAGTATCTCCAAGCCCCAGAAGAAAATGCTATCTTTGTAAGCTTCTCTGCAAGACATCCTCCTGATAGGATCGTCCCCTTTCACCCCCTCACTTAGTCTGCGGCAGTTTTCCCACCCAGTCTGTTCCTTTTCATGTTTTGTTTTCCCATCTTCCATCCTTAACCTATGCACACTTTTTCCAGATGTGTGGCAAACATTGCCTTTTCAGAACACAGTTCTAAAAACAGAAACATTCCAGGGGCTAATTTATCTCAGAACATTGATGTCTTTGTATGAGCAGATACCAGATGAGTTCAGAAGTTTGGGGAGGCCTCTCCTTCCAGCCTTCCTGGTAATATGAGACAAAACTCCGTGTACTCAGCATGAAGAGGAAACCTGGTTCCTCTAGCACTGGATGGGGCTGAAAAATATCTGCAGTTGAGCTGATATTAGTCCTTACGCTGTTTTAGTTGTTGAATTTGAGATTTTGTAATTTTGTGATTTGGTAGAGCCATTCTGTAATGATTACAAGGTGTGCAATGCTTTGAATACCTCTTAGCAAAATGCTTGAAGCTGATTTCGGTGACAGATTGCAAATTTGAAGTCAGAACTGGGTCCTGCGATTTGGACTCTCGTCTCTGATGTGGTGACCTGACACCTATGAGAAAGTGAAGTAGTACCTATTGAGGCTGCAGGAGGTCATGGCCCAGGTTTATGGAGGTACAAGTCTTCTTAATAAGCTGCTATTTTATCTACTAGTGGTGGAGATGGGGAAAATTAAGGCACTGAGATGAATGTATGAGCTAGATCTAGGCAGTAGCATGAAGTTTGTATTTGAGAACATGAGTACCTAAACACCAGTAAGATAAGAAGAGACCAGAAGTTCAGGTATGCCTCGATAAAGCTCCTAATAAAAGCTCTTGTGTGCTGGCAATTTCTTCTGAAACTCCAAGCATTCTGGAGAAAGTGTAGTTTTCAAATTAACTTAATGAATCTTAAATTATTTACTGTTTTGCTGTATGTGGAGATGCTTCTTAAAGGCATTTTGGTTAGCTTTTGCTTTGAGGCTGTTGACTTTCCTTGAAAGCTAATCCAAGCCCTTGTTTTGTTCAAACAACTCGTATGTTTTCAGATTATTTCTTAGAGCTTAATGGAAAGAGCCTGAAATGGCTCTTGGCTGTGTTAACTAGTAATTATGCATTCCAGGAAATATCTAATGACAGAAACCAAGCCCAGTGCAGCTGCAGTAGAAGAGACATTTTTAATCTTAAACATCTTGGAAAGATACATGCTGTAGTAATGGATCATGACAGCTAAAAACAAGGTCCTTTCCGGTCTTTGTCATTACCCAGTAAGATAGAGGCTTAGCACTACTTGAATAATGTCAAGAATTATTTGTGAGTAATTTAGTTCACAACTGACACAAACACTTATTGAATACACTCTATGTGTGATCCATCCTAGTACAGGCATAGTTTGAAAGCAAATGTACCGAACACTTTCTTTCAAGCAGCCTTTTCTAAATGCAGATGAAAAGTGTCAGTTTGCAAGAAATGTTTTAGTAGTAACAGGACAAACATATTAGGTAGTACAAGTATCTGCATAGTTTTTGATCCATAACTTTATATTGTGACAAAATGGAATTTACTTTCCCTGCCCATTCATTCCTTGGTCACAGCTCTGAGACTGAGAGTAGGTCTGAGAGACTTGTGCAGGTAGATGGAAAAGGGTGAAATCTAGGCAAAATACAGTATTTTCCCAGAGTGTTTCCCTGCAAGTTGCCAACCATTCACGAGACAATTATCTTTAGTCTTAATCGGCTCGTATCAGGAAAGAAGCATTAATTGTGTTCATCATATTTTCCTATGTCTCGCACAAACTGGTATAGTACTTGTTCATTTTAATTTTTTATTACCAGAAATTTTTTTCATATGTGCATATGAAATGGTGGAGTCGTCATCCCTGGAGGCATTCAAAAAAGGTGTAGATGTGGCACTCCAGGGCCTGGTTTAGGAGGCATGGTGGTGTTGGTTGACGGTTGGACTTGATGATCTTAGAGGTCTTTTCCAACCTTAATGATTCTATGATTCTATGAAATAGGATGAAATTTTTTTCTTTGATTATACACTTGCATTTATTTTGTTGCATCTCCTTTGGATCTTCAGAGTTTGAACCTGAGACCTACCTTTTATCCTCAGAGGGTTTTGGGTGACTGTTAGTACTGTTTGTGCGTTAAATGCAGGAGGTGCTTCAACAGTTTGACAGAAAGTGTGAGTGACATTGGATTAGGCAGATAGATTAGGTTAAACTACTCAAGTTTGTCTTGTCAATTGTAAACATTGTTTCATTCCCTCTCTGCAGATGAGGGACAGATTTATATACTGTATACCATCAGATCAATATGCATTAAAGGCAGTCAGTTAAAGAAAAAAGTAAGAGAGATTTTGTGTAATTGGCTCACCAAGGACTACAAATGAAATTATGGCATCTTGTGGTTTCAGTGGTGTAAATTATCCACTGTCTTATTGATTATTAAGCATGAATTGAAGGATAACCTAATGTCATTACAGGATCACTTGCAGGATTTAAACTTCTTTTTCCAGAAGACTGATTTTTCTGGCAT
>WAAD01013121.1:66824-77043 GCA_013389945.1 Fregata magnificens
AAGCATTCACCCTTTTTTTAGCTGCTTTTAGAGAGATGGGGTTAATCAGGGATAAGAAGGATCAGGTTTTGGAGGAATTATTAGGAATGTGCTAGAATATCATACAGATTAACCTGTAGGTTGATAAAAACACGGGTACTAGATTTCCCCTGGATTTCCTCTTCAGATGAGTTTGCACCTGAGAAGTGGATGGGGTGCTGATTTGCCAAAACTGCATGTCAGAGTCTTATAGTTTATAGTTTTTATAGTTCAATAGTTTGTAGTCATTAAAGATTCTCCTTTCTGGTTGCATTCCTCTGAGCTGAAGAGGAGGAGGAGGGATGTGGTCATGATTCAGAGTGAGCTAAACATTCTTTCTAACCGTTTTTGCTGAACGGTTACTGTCCTTACACATCGCCTTTCTGTATGGTAACTCCAAAGCTGACCCTGACCTTTCGGCATTAAAACCAAAAACCAACAAATGTTATTGTGGACTCTTTGGGATCCTGGACTATTAGACTGTTACTGCAGTTTGACATTGCTTTCTGTGTTTTTGCTTGCTGTAATTTCATTCATTACAAGCACCGTTGAACTTGTTTGGTAACAGAATAGGATATCTCCAGTGTTATCAGCAGTCAGTAGTCTGTTTTCTGGGAAAGTCATCAACAGAACGACCTTCTGACTGGTTTTCAACCTGCCTGGCAGGTTTATTGCAGAGCATCCTTGGCTTTAGAGACACCAGATCTTGCATCCTCAACCAGTCTGGTGTATGAATGTCTGGAAGTTGGTGTCACCATGCTGATTCAGCTAGCTGGGAATGAAGGAGTGTCTGTGTGGCTGTACAAACCTGGAATCCAGCTCTCACGGCTGCTGAGATTAGATCAGCTGGAAGGAGAGGATTAGGGAAGTGGAGTCTGTGCATGTGCAACAAGTACCCTGTCAAAGCGTATTTGATCATCTTTACTCTTCCGATATTGAAAATCTAGAATTGCTAGGGAATGTTACATTGCTATAAAAATAAAATTCTTTATTATACCTACCATAAGCACAGTGTCCTCTAAGGCTTGAAATATTTTATCTAATCTAATATGCCAATTTAATTTTAAGTTAACTGCTTGGATAAGAAATTAAAGATGATATGTTTTCTTTAGCTGTACTAATGAATATATTTTCACACTAAGGATGATTTATTTAAAACATTGTCTGCTCTGTTAACCTGTGATAGCACATATTGTTAATCCCAAACTTCTTCAGTACTTGATTTTACAACTGAAAAATAAAAATGTTTGTCTTGCAGGAGGATAGTGCTGGTGAGTTAATAAATATTTCAAATGCTGAGCTGAAACTCCATCTGGAAGCATCTGAGAACAAACGTCTGTGATTTTTTTTTTTAAGATTTTTTTGGCATTTTTCTGGCAAGAACAGAAGTGATAATAGAATTGAGAGCATCAGAGCCAGATTGCTCCTGGGGGAGGGGGGAGTGGTTTGGTTTCTGTGTTGTTGCTGCTGTTGTAAATCTGCTGACATCCCTGAAATCTCATGGGGTTGTTTTGAGTTTGAGGGCTACAATTAAGATTAAAATCTAGTTCTTCATCACAGCATAGTCCTAAAGGCAGTCTCTGGGCCAGAAGAGGCACAAGGGATATTTCATTCAAATTGTGCTTTTATGCCAGGGGAGGTAGAGAGTAACTGACTGGGCAATAAACAATTCTGTAACAACTAACACTGTTTATTAGTCCTGAAAGTGGCTTGGCATGAAGACAGGTGGATGTCACTGTCACAGTGATACTTACACTGACCAAGGAGTGGACACTTTGGGTGTCTAATATGATAGCCACCTCCCATGGTGACCAAGACTGGGTCCTGATTAAGAAACTGGGACCCAGATTAGCATTGTCTTTGTTCAGTCCTTTTGGACAAGCCATGTCTCTCATTGTTCCTAATACTTTCTTATTCTTTCCTTTGTCAATAAGTCAAGTAATTCTTACTTGTCAGTCTTGGGAGAAGTGATGGATTTAGTTTTAGGACTTGTCAGAAAAACAGCAATTTCCAGTTTTCCACTAGAAAATACTGTTTTTCACTGAGCAGAGCTTTCTCTGAGAAAGTTAAAAAAATGTTTCAGACAATTTTTACAAGCAAAAGTCTAGGTGGAAACAATCAGCTGATAAATGTGGTCTGAAAAGCTTTGGGCATGTGCATTATCTACAGGAAAAGCAGATATTATAGATCAAAAACTGAGTCAAAAACAGACATGCTGTTGCTAAAAAGCAAATATCAAATTGGGCATATGAACAAAGATGTAGTTTGGAAGGCACAAGGGTAAACTGTAAGGATTAGGCTTTCAGACAGTACTTTTGAGCTCATTGCTTGAGTGATTGCTAACCCAATTGAAGAGAGCTAAGAAAACAGTTTAGGAGAACCTACAAAACTGAAATGAAACAGCAGTGTTTTGCATCACAGAAGATGAAGAGACATATGCCAACAGCTTTTAAAGACATAAAAGGTTAATGACAAGGAGGGTGTAATCTGTTGTTTGTTTACTTGGTGGGTGGAGCAAGAAGTAATGGACTTAAACTGCACAAAGAAATTCCTCCTGAGGTCTCTTTTAGCCCCTTTTGTCTATGATGATATAGCACTATAACTATTCTAAGCTACATTAAATGCAGTTAGAAAATGGAGTCGTCTTTCAGATAAACGTGAGAAATCAAGGGAGTTGATCAAAAAAACCCCACCCCAAACAGAGTACAACACCACTAAAACAGCAACATGAAAATCTCCTGGGGAGTTGAAACTATGTGGTCTGGGAGCTTTGAAAGGCTCTGTTTTGAGTAGGGAGGTGAATATATTCATGGGAGAAATCAGGGGACTTGAGTAGATTCAGATAAGCAAAAAAACAGGACTGTCCAGAGATGAACTCACAAGAAGAAGGTGAAGCCTTTTCAGCTGAGATCTAGCTCGGAGGCTTGGAGAAGTGATGAAGCTACTGTTGATCTGCTTTATGTTCTCATAGGAAAACCTCCCTCCTTCATTTAAGAAGAGAAATCAACGATGAAAGCCTAGTTCTTTCGATATGATCCTTCTTACTTTATAAAATGTAAAAAACAGTGCAAGATATACTTTATTTGTAATTACTCTGGTCAATAAGGAGTATAACTTGATTATTAAAGTATTCAGAAATTCTTTTAGTCCTGACTTGGAAGGGCAAGAAATTTCTTAATGAAAAGCACTTCTGGGAGTTTGTTTTATTTGTCGTGGGTTTTTTTATTGACATACCATAACTAATTAGTTATGGCAAAGAACTGCTGAGCATACTCAGTATTTTGTTATATCAAGTGAAGGTGTGGGAATAATATCTAGATCAAAGCCTTTTTAGAGACCCTTACTACACATAGATGTCATGGGCTTGCAGCAGTTGATATGAATTTTGGGTCACTAAGATACTTGGAGAAAAAGATGTTTATTTCAAATGAGGCAAAAATTGATAAAGTGCATATAATAACTAAAAATATGACAAACATGCTTAACTACTTCTGTTCAAGGATAGGTCTGATCCACACTGCAGTTAATGTTTCAAATGTCCTCAAAGATCAAATCCTGAATTTTTATTTTTGCAGAGTGCCAGTGATAAGACTGATCCAAAAGTAAAGTTGTTTTGCTCTCCTGTCCTCTATTTCTGCTTCAGGATTATATATAAATCCTTGCATAGATAATGTTGTTTACTGTATAAATTATATTAGATGTGTTAAACCAGATTACTTCTGTGTTTGAGAATAACATTTATATACGTCCTCATAAACAATAATCAAACCTCATGCTTCAGGGCATTGCTTGATCACTTTATCACAAAAAAGCCATTGTAGCATAGCTTCTTGGAAAGCATTGTACAACTGACTTTTGATTTCATCTCTCTAAGTGCTTCATTCAGTAGAATAATGGATTAGAAAGCCTGTGTTTGTAAACAAATGACCTTTATTCAGTATAAAAGACTATGACCCTCAACAGATAAATGTCTGGTCACTGCCAGTCTTAGACACAGACAGACAGGACTATCAAATTTATTTAGGATGTTCTTAAAGAGATAAGGGAATCTATGGAATTAAGGTTAGGGAGAAGTCTGGTGTTATTTCCAGTTGAAACTAGGATTAATATTCAGTTCATGCCACAGGACAAATAAACACACTGACAAAAAAGGAGTATTTCCAACCAAAAAACCCCACCATTAAATCCTTAAGAAATATATAAGTAATGTTGACAGCACGGTGTTTCCTACCTGGAAGTCCTAATTAAGAGCAGAATGATGACCTACAGGATATAGACCGAGGAGCTGTGTGTGACGATCACAAATGGCTGAGTTATCACTCTGTAGAACATACCATTTGTCAGTAAAAGTGTCACCCGTGTTTAGAATTATAACATCCCTTTTAAGATGACTATGAAATTATTTTGGTTATGACACTAACTTAACATTTTATGTAGTTTTAATTTCTTTTTGTATAAAACTAGCACTAAACTAGCAAGTCTGTAAAAGATCTTATAATACTGAATTATTATTATTAAGACTTTTTATAACCATTTACTTCACATCGCATTTTTTTCCTAGCACACATTAGAAAAGATCATGACTTATCTCTTTGCCAGAGTTGTCAGAATTTCTATAACCTTTTTTTTAGGGATATAAGAATTGTCTTAGTGGAACCATCAATCCTAGATCTATGTCTCCTGCTACGGATAATTGTGGAAACAAGAAGTTTAATGCACTCCCTCCTACTCTCACAATCCACCTAATTCCAATATTTCATCACTGTCAGATATTTCCTTCTGACCCCTTTTCATGCTTTGGAACACACTTATTGACAAGCCTTGTTTTGTACCTGTAGGTATCTGTAAAAGTTGATTTTTACATTAGTAAATATATAATCCCTTTCAAGGATGCACCTCAGTAATGTTTTGCAACTTTGAATTCCACAGTTTAATTATATATTATATTCATGATGATGTCTGTGGTTGAGGCTTATTTATAGTTTTACTGTTATGAAGTTTGCTCACAAATGGCTTTGTGACACGAATACATTTTGTGGTACAGCACCAATGAGGAAAAAAATAAAGGAGAAGAGACCATAAGCAATTACAAACAAATGCAGCACCAGCCTCAACTCCTCGTCTCAGTTAGGCTTCAATATATTCTGCTTCTCAAAGATATCAAGACTGAGAAGATTTCTCTTAAGGCTTGGACAGCGACTGAAAGATCCTGTTCTAAGACTGAGTGCCGAAGAAAGGTTTTGAAGCCTAGAGGAAGACAGATCAATCTTCATAAATATTGGATGGAGAAATGGATATCTCATAATCATGTGGGAAATCTTATAATTTAGATTATTTTTGCCAGATGTTGTTAGTTGTACCTCATTTAAAAGTAGTCTTGCACAGGTTCTTGTTCAGAGCAGGTCTGCTGGCCTCATATCACTCTGATGCTGCAGCTGAGCTTGTTTGGCATGGAAGTTCTTCCAGCTGGTTAATTCCTACCAATTGGTAGGACTTTGTCATCAGATGTCAATCCTGATGTCCACTGACAAATTTTACTGTAGAGCAAGCTTATTCCTTGCTGGTGGCCAAGTTATCTGGGGCTTATTCATCGAGTATGTGGTTGTATTTAATTGTATAAGTTCAGACTTTACATTTTGATGCCTCCTGGAGGAACAGCTTGACTGGGCTCCTGTTTCAGTGCTCAGGAAATTCCCCCTCAATCTTTGTGGACTTGCCAAATGAGTCACTCTCACCTGGTGCAGATGAATGGGGTCTCCTGCCCCCTGCTCTCAGTGATTGCTGTGTTGTTGCCCAGACACATGAGGGTAGGTAAGAGTCAGTTGCCACTGTTGATGCAACAACGGTGCGAACCATACAAGCAATGTTTGTTTTGTGTATGCCCTGTGTGCGTAGTAGGAGGAATTGGGAGTGCCTGACTCATGTTTTGCCAGCAATCAGAAAGTCTTCCCTGTATCAGAAACAGGGTAATTTCAGTGAGTTGAGGTCTGATCATGTCTTCCCCACTGATTGCAAAACTAGATTCTTCACTGGCTCTGTCCTTTCTGGCCTTATTATATGGCTTCAAATCAAGTGCTGGCAAAGGGCTATACTGCTCTCCATCCACTGTATGACAAAACCAGATAAATCAGTCCCTGAATTGTGAAGCTGTGGTTATCTTGATAACTCTGTTCAGTGGAAGCTCCATTCATTACTCTAATATTGTCATCCTTTCCAGATTTTCCTTCCACAAAATCTCCAAAATATAAGAGCATATTTTGTTTTAGTCCCTTTGAAAGACTGATTTATTATCTGCTGCTCTTGTTGAGATTTTAATTTCAATTGCTATAAGAAATTTGCTCCTATGGCTAATATTGTGAAGTATCAGAGTAGTTTACCTGTTAGTTGTGGAACTATGATCAACAGTGATCATAGTAACATCTTTAATTAGAACTGATCTTAAAAAAAAAAATGGCTAGCTCACTGCCAAAAAAATAAGTAATAAATAAAACTATACATTATTTCTATTTTCAGTGTGTATCTTCAACTTTCAGTCAGTAACTCTTTTGCTTTTCTCTGTTAGTCATTTAGTATTTTTTTTCTTAAGGTCCTTAAACACTGTAATAAGACACCTTCATTTTCATAAGCAAAAGAGATGGACCTCTCTAGACATCCCCTCACTACATTTTTTTTTTAGCCTCTTGTGTGTTTTTCTCAAAGTCCTGTATAAATAGTAGATCTTGTAGTTTGATATCAATTTTATCAATTCCTTACTGGGAGGAGAATCTTCAATCTTACTTGCCACTCCTCTAATCACATTTTCTAGGATTTCATTACATCATCTTCCTGTGGCATTATGATGATTTGAGAAATGTGTCCACATCCTTTACTTGTCTAGACAGCTGGATGGAAAGCAGAAGAATCATGCCATAAGGAATTCAGTCCTGTACAATGTTTGAATGGATTGGGACCCAAAACTTGACTGTGCTTATGAATGTTGCTGTAATATAAATAATGCTTAGTAAGTCTTACCTGGCTCCCAAATCTGCAACCTTGCAAAAAAGTAACATGTTTTTGTCTGGTAATTTTCCACTTGAAGAGCCCTTTCTTTATTTCTTAAAGATCTCTTTAATAGGTGGAAAAAAAAATCATAATTTCTCAGGCTTTATTTCTCTAAATGCCCACTCTGCCTTTGTTTCCAATCCCATCAGGTACTATGTATTGAAGTCATGACTCACTTCTCTTAGGTTTTTTTCCACTAGTCTTTTTTTTGACATGAGGGAGAAATTAGAAGGCACCCCCCCCACCACCTCTGCTTATTACTATTAAGCAACTGAAAAGCACAGACTATATTACAGAAATTTCCCTGGAGCCAAAATTATTTCGGGAGGCATGTAAAAGTGTTCAAGATTCAGGAGTCTATCTCTTTCCTTCAAAGACATTAAAAGAAACAGACTGACTAACCAGTAGGTGTAGCTTAGTCACAAAATCCTACGTGTAGTAATCATAACTCTAGACTATTATTCCACTGTCTATTTTCATTAGTGCTATCAACTCCCCTGCACAGCAGCAGGATTTAGAGGCAAACTATATCTTATAGAGAATTTTCAAAATAAATATGTTCTTTTCACTGGAGTGTCAAAGTTGAAGAGCTTATAATACAATGATGATCTTTAAAAATATAATGTGAAATAATGCAAGAATATGGTGGGGGGTTTTGTGTATGGAGCTCCTATTTCAGTTAAAATTAAGTATCTTATTTGACTTTCCTCCCTTCCTCTGAAAAAATTCTGTGAGATTTGACACCAAAGTAGTCTAGGTGAAAATTATATTTCTTGGTGGAATTGTCATGAAAAATTTTACTTTGGTTTTCCAGCACAGTAATGTTTCCAAAAATAATATGCTTTACTAGAATATCTGAGTTTAGTTTAGTTTTTATACAATTAGCAACCCTTTTTCTGTGATCATATGAGTAGTATACAGAGATGTTTAGGCCCAAACAAGGGGTTGTGTGTCCCAGAACATATCTGAAAGATGTCACAGAAGGACTCTGAGTTTTATGGACTCTCTAGCATGAGTAGCTCCATAGAGGTATATGATATAATGTATTTATGACAAGCAAGAGAGGATTTTATATGTAATTCCAGAATAATCTTTTTTTAAATCAATATTGAAACTAGTTACAAAATTCAAAATGAATGAAACATTGGTATGATCTTACAAGTTTCAGTCATGAGATTAAAATTCATTTTGCAGATTGGGTAACTGAAGCACAAATGTATCAGGTATGTGATTCTAGAAAAGGTTGAGTCTACTGAACTCTCTTTAAATCGGGTTTGAGACAAGCCTTGTCATGATCTTGGTGGGCATGCTCAATATTGTTATAAATTGTTCAGACTTATGACAAAAAGGTCTGTGCCACGGCTAGCAATAGAATTTTTCTTGAGGAGGAAACAAAACAACTATCATTTTCTTCCCAGATGGGCTTTCCTGAACTTCATTTTATTTTGTTGTGTGTATGAGAGATCAAGACAATCAAATGGGCCTTGGCTTTTGAAATATGAAATGGAATCAATGTCACAAAAGATTTTGGCTGTCACATCCGTAGCCCTAGTTAGCATATGCTTGATTGAATTTAAGTACCAAAAATGCTGGGAAGCACAAGTAAATCCCCATAGCTGTGCCAATTGTGAAACAGCCCTAGTTCAACAAATATTAGAAAACTGGAATTACAACAGATGTAGCCAATGTTGACCTACAACTATTTTGAAGGTATCTAAAGCTCTTTAAAAAGGAGTCAAACATAATTTAACTAGGAAAACACAATGCTGAATTGCTAATCACTCCATTTACATGATGATGTGCAGCTCTTGGGAAGTTTTAAGAGTTCCCAATGGGGACTAAGACTGATAATGGGCCATGAAATAGCCCACAGGATTCTTAATGGGATATGGGATACTTTGCAAATTGTCTGATGAAATTCAGTCTATGGCCTTTATGACTGGCTGTCATATCATGCAGTAGTGGTTAAGTGCCTACTGTGTAGGAAATTAATTGCTGCCTTTCAATTAAATACATTCCCAGTGAGTGGACAAGGGTCACAACTGGTGAGTTTTTTTAGACCCTGCAATTTAGGAAACTAAGAATGAATGGGACCTCCTGGCTCATTAAATCCAAACCCATACTTCTGCAGACCACCTGTATCTTAATATTTATTTTGTAAAGCAATCAAATTCCATATTAAATCTACTTTTTTGAGCTCAACTAAAGAGGTGTTGTTATAGAAGAACAGGTGGATACTGAGAACATGATGCAGATGATTTTTTTTTTACTATTAGAAATCTTCTAGACACATAATAAATTTGTTCTGTGTGTAAACCACTGATTTCTCTACCAACTTAATCTTTTCTTGAATAACTCTTAATCCTCCATAATGTTTAACTCATTTGCTTTATTTATACCTGGCAAAAATAGTTTCCTCAAAACTCTTTTTTGTGGACTATGAAAGTTAAATTCTTTTAATTTTCTAAATTTTTTCATTCTTTCAATCATCTCAGACTTTTAGCCTTTCTAAAAACTGGTGATAACAATACATATCTTGTATTCTAGATGAGATCTTAGTGCCTTCTGTTTCTTTATTGGAAATATTGTTTGATACTCACTAAAATTATTCCCTTTTTTTTTTTTAAGGTATCAACACATGGCTTGCAGTCAGTCTCTCACTTGCTTTGTCTTTCTTAAGGTTCTTATCTGCTGTGATTTCAATTCTAAGAGCTTTCATTTTTAGTGTAGACAGTCTTGATCCAGTATTGAAGTAAGACTTACTGCATGACCTTGCATTTCATTCTGTTGAAACGCATCAAATTAAGTTTTACTGCAATTCCCAAGGTCATCCAGTCCTTTCGTGTGTCATTCTGATCCTTATTTAGCAAAAATACTTACCTGCTACTCAATATTGGGAGTATATCCATAAGCAACAACTTTTATGACAGAGAACTTTTTAATAGCCTAAGCTGGTGATTGGTGATCTTTCTTTCATACATGTAATCCTGTGGGTGGCTTCATTATAAAGTCATCTATAAGGCTATTTCAGTATCATAACCATTGTATTAATCTAGAATGAATGCAGGTATCATTATATATTGTGAAGCATATATATAATCATGTAAGTGGATTTATATGCACCTAGGATAACTTCTTAAGCCAGGTAATAGACACCCCT
>WAAD01013122.1:3583-16718 GCA_013389945.1 Fregata magnificens
GTGCCAGTAGCGCAGAGTGAACTGGAGTTCAAGAGTCAGCACCTCTGCTAATGGAAATGAGTGCTGAGGAGCTGCTGTTACTTAATCCAGCAGAGGATGTTGCCTTGGGTTTTAGCATGTTTGTTTTTCCAGAAATTTTCACAAAGACACTAGTTTTGTTTTAACTAGACAGAAAGCTGGGCCAGAGTTCTGTCTGCATATCGTAGCACTGCAAAGTGGAAGAAGTGAGTCTGCGCCAGCACAATGTGAGCATATCTCTGAAGTGAGTTAGTTGATTACACAAGGGATGGGGACCGGCTGCCAGCTCTCCCGGCTGGAGAACAGCTCTGGGCAGCAGCAAGGGAGAGTGTGCTGAGAGAGAAAGTCAAATGTCCGGTACAGGGATGGGGGGAATTAGCAGAACTGTGGGTTTGGGGATCATAACATATGAGTCGGCTTTTACACATAATGTCCTTCTGCATGCTCCATAATAAAGTGCCTTGGTACAAGCATTGTAGATAGTCTTGTATCTTTTCTTTTCTGTAATTGTGAAGAAATCAGTCAACCTCTTTTCAATAAGTTTCTACAGGCACAGGAGCTTCTGCGCAATTAGCAGTTAGAAATTCTGAGATTTAGTGTGTTAAGTCATTTAGATGAAAAACACTATAGAAATAGGGAGTTTTTTAAAGCTACGATTCTCATTGCTAGAGCATAGTTATGTAGAAATATCAGACAAAAAGCTGAAGAAAGGTAAATTGGATCAAATAGGATCATTGGATTGGTTTTGTATGTGGTGCAATCTGTGGAGCCTGTACGTGCAGCGTGCATAATATGCAACTTACTTGGAAGGTGTACACAGCACCCGGGTGCAAATTGCACGTGGGATTCCTGCAATGAAAGCCCTGCTTTCTTACTACTTTTTCAAAAGTGGAACATCCATCATCTGAGGGATTTCCAACACTACTGCTAGCACATCTGAGCTACCACACTTAATTGATATCTGGAGTGTGTACCTATAAATGGCATCAAATATGCATGCGTCTGCTCTTAATTGATTGCAGGGAATGGGGCTTGCAGGTGCTGCTGTTGTAGCATGTAGCAAAAAGAAGTCCTTGCCCAAAAATATTTCTGGTTTAAAAAGTATTTTCATAGATATTTTGTAAAACTACAAGAAACAGCTACTTTTAGCAAACCAGGTGCCTCTACTTGAGCATGTGTGTGTCTGGTGCTTGAATTAAGGCTTGTATCACCTTACTGTTTTCTTAGGGCTGTTGTCATTAACAGTCAAAACATCCAGGGTCCTGCGCCTTATATTAGTGCCATGAGCACCATTACAACTGCGTTGACCAGCCAATGATGTGTCAAGGTGATCAGGAGCAGCAGAAGCCTTGAACATGTTTTGAAGAGAGGGTTTGCTTAAGGGAAAATAACACCTCGAGATTTGCATAAGGAAATAATTTTAAACCAGGAAAATAAAATAACCTTGGAAAAAGCATCTGCATATTAGACAGATATTCAGAGCTCATAATACACTGTGGTACTGTATGTGGCTCAC
The DNA here is from genome assembly GCA_013389945.1 of Fregata magnificens. Taxonomy (NCBI): domain Eukaryota; kingdom Metazoa; phylum Chordata; class Aves; order Suliformes; family Fregatidae; genus Fregata; species Fregata magnificens. The sequence continues at coordinate 5,118 of WAAD01013122.1, forward strand.
TCAGTAGCTAAAATTAGGTGATTATGTAAGGAGACCACAGTGTACATCTGAATAGCTACTGTATTGGGTTAATGATGTCACTTATCTTTATTGAGTCTTTAGCTATTCTATGACTTGGCTGGGGGGCAGCGTGAATTCAAGAGTCATGAAATCATAGCCAAGTTAAACTTTAGTGAAGTAAACACAACAGACCTTTTACAAGGGAAAGCAAAACAACTCCCAACCAAAGGTCCCCCATTGTGACTCCAAGGTGACGTTGCCACCAGCTGTTATTCTCTGTAAACCTTCAGGAAAGCACGTTTATAGCTTTTAAACCAATGAGAATAGAAACACTACAATGAATCTATCAATTTGCAATTGGTTTGGAGAGATCAGATGAGCTATTGCTTTTAGCATTTTGATTGTTGACTATGAAATTGGTTATTGAGGTCCTATCACTAAGACAATTTATGAACTCGGTACTGTATACATGTGTGCCAAAGGTAAAGTGAGAATTAAATTTTATCCACACATAGTAATGTGCTTTAGCTTTCACACCAGATACAATCCAAATCAAATTGAATGTCCTATCATATTTTTCATAAAAGTGGTTTATTTGCTCACCTATGTTACATGCTGTAGCTTTTTCACAGTTGGCAGTGGTACAAATGCCATACATTTCTCCACCTAGTTGCTGAGCCTTTTTCTGAATAGTTGCCAATTTCATGTCAGAGAAGACTGAGGAAGACCATCAAGTAAAGGCATGGATGCAGATACCACCAGGTTGGTTTCCTCAGATTTTGTGTAGCTATGCAGCTCTGAGCCGTGTCAGCAGTTACTTGATGTCACGGCTCTGGTGCCTTCATCTGGAACATCCCTGTTTAGATGAGCTTTGAGGCTGCCCTCTAAAGTCTCTCCATGGGTTTTCTCTTCCAGTGGCCTCAAGTGCTGGTATCACAGGCCCTGGCAGACAAATCCTCTACAAGGAAGAAATCTGGAAGTAAATGAAAGCCTGTTTATTTCTCAGAAGGTACTCAGACCTGCAGAGTCACAGGGCTTTAAAATGCCAGAAGTAATTGTTTTGGGGATAACTTGGTGATGAGCGACAAGGGTCCATACTGGGGGCAGGGCATTGATGGTGGCCACAGTTTGCAGTCCTGGCAGTGCACGTGCAAGTGCCCGTCATGGCCACGGGCAGAACTCTGCTCTTCCAGAGCGGAAAACAAAGCTGCATTTGGAAACCTGCTCTTCTCCTAGATGTCTACTCCCTTCTTTGAAGTAACCATTCCCACACATTTTCTGTCAAGGGTCCCTCGGGGCCCCACGCTCTCTTTTCACTCCCTTCTTTTTTAACCCCAAAAGCTGCCTGCTTTGGGAAAGTTTGCCTGGGATTGCACTGTACCCATTTGTTTGCAATGAATGAGAATGATTTTTCATTTTTGCTGAATTATTGTTGCCAGATACCATGTGTACACATGTTGCAGGCCATCTTGCAGAGGGAGCTGGCAAATCTGCAAAGCTGATGTGCACAGCTTCGGCAACTGAAATGGGCTCCTTTCAGCCAGACCCCTGCTGAGGTCAGGAAACACACATTTATTGCTCTCTGTAAGATATAAAAAAGATGGTTTTCTTCAGCTGGATTGAAATAGTGATATTGCAGGCCAGCCTCCCAACTCCAAGCACCTTTCTGCTTTCTCACTGCCCTCTTATCCATCCCATTTGCTGAGCAGTTTCAGCAATTCTTGGCAGCACAGGCAGCCTAGAGCAAGATTTAGGCTTTTGGGGAACACTTAGAAAGCACATAGGTGATGAGATTAAAACTGTGCAACTTGACTTAATGCAGTATTGCGACTCTCTTTTCAAGTGATTTTGCTCCTGTTAAACTCATGATGTGAAAGTTGTTGCTGTCTTCCGTTGTCTTCAGCAGGATGGTTCTGTAGTGCTTAGCTATCAAGAGTGGCTTTTTTCTGCTTTGTTTTTTGTTTCACCATGTCCCAGAAAGTGTGAATATGTATGCCCTGTTTAGCATCCTATCAGCTGGCTCACCACAGGACTTGTCAGGATGGATACAACCTATTTGCAGATCAGTATTGGAAGTGAAGTGCCAGGAGTGCGTAGCTAAGGATTTCTTTCAAAATCTGGTGGGATATTTCATCTCTGCAGTGCCAGAGTGCTTTGTTTCAGCTTTGCGGTATAGCCTGACATGTTGTGAGAGATCCATGGGCAAGGTGAGCTGAGGTCTCTTTATTGCTTGCCATAGGAAGCGTTGGCTGAATGGATGAGTTATCATAAAAGGTTTCTGTTTTGCTGAGCTGACTTCTTCTGATGGAGAAACAAGCTGCTGAGTTTGAAAAAGCATAGGAAAACCAGTCAATCTTTACTGTTCTTCTTAAAATATTTGTATGTGGAAATGCATAAAAGTCCAAGAAGCAATTTATTTGCTTGATTCCTCTTGCTAAACTGTCTGTGTGAATCCCTGTAGGTCTAAATGAGGCTGGTAACTGCTGAAGCAGCATCTCTCCCCCCTGATCCTTGTGTGCTGTTCCTTGGACAAGGCTCAGAGGACTTGCTTTAACTTGTTCAGACCTGAATTCATCAGGCAGTTGGCCTAGACGGTCATTGTAGGTCCCTTCCAACTGAAATAGTCTATTCTATTCTATTCTGAGACTTCATATGGACACAGACAGCCCCACAGTGTCGGTAAATTCTGTGCACAATGGAGGTGACTACACATTTACATACCACCAGTTTGCAGTGTTGTGCCACTCGTAGTAGACTTCTGTTGGATATGAATGCCAGCAAATGTTTGTATTTCTCCATTGCACTGGCCTTGTTGCCCATGGTCACAGTGTCTGTGCTCAGGGAGGGTGGCAGAGGCTGGGCACCGAGAGCAGCAGCCCAATGCCGTGGACCACGGTGCGTGCAGCTTCTGCATTTGTGTTACCGAGCAGAGCAGGAAAGGGATTTTCCAAGGGGCCTCCAGGAAAAAAGGCAAAATCAGTACACACAGTGAGTTTTCACTGCTGCTTACGGCTCTTGGATGGGGATGGATATAAAGATCAAGACATCAGCTGGGCCATTTCTAGCGTGTGAGAAATTATTGAGCCAAAGCACTAAAAAGTGAAAAAGAGGCCCTGTTTTAAAAATATGCTCTTTCTTGGGAAAAAACAGCCATAAATGTCATCAACAGGCTAGAGAAAAGAAAGGCAATAGTACCAAATGATGAGTGTGACTAGGGGGGATGTGTGTTACAGAAAGCAGGTCTCTCTCTCATAAGGAACAACGCTTGACAGTTTGAGAAGAGCTGACAATAAAACACATGATTAAATGAGCACCAGAGAGCGTACTCAGCCATAAAACTATACATTTAGTGGCTGTCCTAGCTAAGCCATAGCAGTATTTATTGAGTTATAACACTGGAAGAGGTGAATAAACATGACTGAGACCATGAAGGCTCAGAGGGATTACCTTTGTTTTTAAGAGAGGCTTTACCATATTTGCTCAAAAGTCTTCACACAGTGTAATTTTAAAGTGCACTTCTGAGTCTGTAGTTAGTGTCAAAGAAGACAGAGGAAATTTGTGGTTTATCATGAGATGGGTAAATTAAACTAATACATGAAACTTTTAATGAACTTTCTTGTGCTAAATACAATAGCATCGCTGTGGCCTCTGATTCTGGGCACTCCTGTTTTCCATTTATACTTCAAACAGTGGGGATGGGGAAAAAATTTTAGGCTGTGCAGTATTTCACCTTGTGCAAAAAAGCATGTTGTGTAGGGAAATGTCACATCATGTCACTGATGTCATGTAGGAAAAATCTGAGAGATTTTTTTACATTAAATATGGCCAATATCACATCTATTGTAAAACAATAGACAAAGATTTAAATGGATTTAAAACCATCTCCCCAGAGCAGCTAGCCAAAGAGATACCATGACACAGAGGTGTTTCATTGGTTCATACTAGCACAAAATATATAGGCTCACTCACAGTCAAATATAAACTGGAGTCTACTGCTGAGACTTCCTTGCATTGTCCTATAATAGTCACTTGTTACTGACACTAAGATCCGCCTAAGGTGCTACCAAGCCTTTCTTAATAGATTAATGGAACAAATTCCAAGGTTTTGGAGAATGTTTTTTAGCTATTCCAAATTTTGTTCCACCAGTTGTCAGAATCAGAAAGGGAGGTTTCCGTACTCCTTGCAAAATTGCCTCATTATCATTGACTTGCTCTGGGTTTTTAAATAAGATTCCCACTTGTAGCTGAAATGAAACCAGATATCCTTGATAGGAAAAGATTTGCTGCTAGCAGAATTTTACCTCCTAGATAAACACCAGAAAAAACTGCTGCAGGACTTTCTTCAGCTCCTTCCAAACACCTGCCCCTTAGGTCGTCTTCATTTCTTCACCCTGGTGTGCACCCCAGTCCATGTGAGAGCCACAGAAACTTTCTCTTTTGGATACATTTTTGCATTTACCCACTTGTTTCCTGGCCTGACAGAAACCCTTTTCCACTGACCGCCACAGCTTGGGGGTGTGGCCTGTACCACATTTCAGGTTCTTCCTGAACCCCTTGTTTGCAGCACTTGGTCACGGTTGCTTATCCTTGGACTAGTGTCATATCCCTTCCTCCAGTAATTACTGTTTTCAAGAAGGGCCAACTCATTGTCTATGATCCTTTTTGATTTAAGGCAGCCCTCTGGGTAGCTCCCAGAAGACAAGATCCCTTTAATTAACTTCCTGTGAGCAATGAGACACAGGATTTGTTCCTAAGTCAGATGGGTGCTTCAAACCTGGTGACTTGGGGTCTCCATACATTGGCAGCTCTGTGGGTATCTGTTGGTACCGCACAGTGGCCCAGCCCTGGGGCAATGCCTTCTGGCTCCACAACGACTGCACACAATGGTTTCACATCAGTAAAATGAAATCTTATCTTGGCTGCCACATGATATCTTTTATAGACCCAAACAACGGGAGTTAGTCGGGTTCAGACCCAATATTTGGCAAAAAGTTTGGTGTTAAATGAAGGGGATTCCCAAAAGGATGCAACATGTTGCCTCTGAAGTCATGTCTCTGATGAATTCCCCATCCAGCACCTGAAAGGAATTATTGGAAACAGAATGGAAAACAGAACCGAAAATATCAATGTGCCTCTGTGGAAATCCAGGGTTTGCTCCCATCCAGCATCCTGATGGGAGCATCTTCCCCTCAGGAGGAACACGCTCTGATTGGAAGAGAGAGAGAAGACACAGATGGTGAGAGATATGAGGGGTCCTCAGACTGGACAGACCCACATGGACTATGAAGGTGGACGAGGACTGGCAACCCATCAGGACACAGGAATGAGTGGGCAATTGATGAAATAGAGGGTTAGTGCCAGCAGAGAAGTGCTTGCTCGCATTGCACAGAATTAAATTGCCCCAGAGTGCAGGGGAGCCTGAAAGAACAAATTCACAGAGGATGTTGGGTGCCTTCCCAGGGAGACAGACCTGCCAAGGGCTGTTGGACACCAATAAAACATCTGGCTCAGAAGGTTTCTGAACTGCAAATTGTTGGAGCTGGGGTGGGGTTTCCAGGGAAAATACCACTCCCATTTTGCCTTTTTATTCTACTCTTTCCTTTCTCAGCTGAGGGCCACTACCAGAGACAGGGTATTAGGAGATCTTCATCCTTGCCCTGGTTGTGCAGTGTACGGGGTCTGGCCGAGGGGGAGCTGGTTTCCCCCCGGCAGCCTGCTGTGCTCTGTGTCGGTGGCCGGAGGCGGCACCAGTGCCTGGCTGTGGCCGGGCGGTGCCTGCCCAGCCCCGGGGCTGCCTCTCCAACATTTCCCCCCCCACCCCCGCTGGGGGCTGGGGCTGGGCGGCATCTGGGGAGGGGGCGGCCAGGACAGCCGGCCCAGGCTGAGCGGGGCTGTTCCGTACCGTGTGACGCCTGCTCAGGGATAAAAGCTGGGAGGGAGGAGGAAGCGGGGGGCGTTCGTGGTTCGGGACGTCGGTCTGTGTCCTGGGGAGCAGCCGCGGCACGTGCTGGGCCCCGCTCCCCGGGAGGTGGCCGGGCGTCGCTGTGGTGAGAGGTGGGGAGGGGGGGCCCTGTTGTCCTTTCCCTTCTGTTTCCGCACGTGGTCTTTGTTTTATTAAACTGCCTTTGTCCTGACCCACCAGGTTTCTTTCCACCTCAGTTTCTCCCCCTGCCCTGCTGAGGAGGGGAGTGACAGAGCGGCTGGGTGGCACCCGGTGTCCAGCCGGGGTCAAACCACCACATGCAGCCACTGTCACCCCCAGAGGACCTGCCTAGTCCTGCGGGAAAGGACTCTATGTATCTTTTGAAATTCAGAGTTATCCGAAGTTGATCTCTAAGCTGTGGGGGGTTTTTTAAGGAAATTTTTTATCTCCAGATTAAAACAGCTATTAAAAATAATACCAGATGCTAACAAGGACTGCCTGTTGACCCCTGTTTGTATCTCAGAGGGAATGATTTTAACCTGAAATAAGGGAATACTTGAACACGTTTACAGCATCTGTGATGCCAGAGATTAATGGGCATAGTGGGAGTGATGAGACACTACTACTCCAGTAGTGGGAGTGATGACACAGTCAAGGAAGAGAAAGCTGTGGGAGAGCACCAAGGGAGAGGGAGAAAAGAAGGGGGAATTAGCAACATGGTAAGAGCACAGTGAAATGTTGTTGCAGTTTAACCCCAGCTGGCAACTAAGCCCCACACACCCACTCACTCCCCCCCCTGTGCGATGGGGGAGAGAATCGGAAGAGTAAAAGTGAGAAAGCTCACGGGTTGAGAAAAAGAGAGTTTAATAAGTAAAGCAAAAGCCATGCACACAAGAAAGGCAAAACTCATTCATTCGCTACTTGCCATTGGCAGGCAGGTGTTCAGCCACCTCCAGGAAAGCAGGGCTCCATCATGTGTAATGGTTACTTGGGAAGACAAATGCCATTGCTCTGAATGTCTCCCCCATTCCTTCTTCTTCCCCCAGCTTTATATGGTGAGCATGGCATCATATGCTGTGGGATATCCCTTTGGTCAGTTGGGGTCAGCTGTCCCGGCTGTGTCCCCTCCCAGCTTCTTGTGCACCCCCAGCCCACTCGCTGGTGGGGTGCTGTGAGAAGCAGAAAAGACCTTGACTCTGTGTAAGCACTGCTCAGCAACAGCTAAAACATCCCTGTATTATCAACACTGTTCTCAGCACAAATCTAAAAAGTAGCCCTCCTACCAGCTACTATGAAGAAAATTAAGTCTACCTCAGCCACTACCAGCACAAATGTCTTGAACCTCTGGAAATCCCAGGACATATGAGAGAAACTTGAAACAGAAACAGAAGGAGTAGGGGGATTGTACAAGGATCCATTCTTTGTATTTGTATGTGAAGATTGCCAAGAAAATCAACAGCTTTGACATGCTTATTTACATCCCTGTGAAACTGGAGTAACTCCACAACAGTCAATGGAGCAGCTCTGGTGAGGATGTTGGTGGCTTTAGACCTGCTAGGACCACTTGGGCATAAGGTGTGCAGCTCTGGGCTACGGACTGATGTTTGTATCTTCCCTGGGGTGACAGAGAAGGAAGCGTTCCTCATCCAATGTGGTGGCAGACAGGAAACCAAAGGTTTGGGGCAGTGGGAGGAAACCTGTACCCGTGGCCCAGGGCTGGGATTGCTGTCAAAAAGCTAGAGAAGTTGCCCACAAAAGTTCAGCCCTGTGGGTAATTACAGCAGTCCCTCAGAGCCTTCAAAAACCCATCATGTTGTTTGCTGTTTTTTCACCTGCAAAGCTGAAAGGTTTCCACACTTGTGACTGACCCTTTTGGGGAAAAGTGAACAAAATGCCGCAGTTTCAAAGTGAAAAAGCCAATGGTGAGTGAAGATGTCTCAGTGCTGGCCTCGAGTACTGCTGCTCAGTGCCTGCCCAAGGAAAGTTCCCAGCATCAGGCTGAGGCGAGCACCGTGTTTCTCTCGCTGGCTGCTGTTGTGGCTTGTTTGAAAGTCACTGGGATTAATACTGCTAGAATATATGGTTTGTTTAGCTATTTTTGTTGACCCGAGAATATACCTACTGTATAATTTATTGTAATGTTAGTAGTTCAGTCCTGTGATGTTTGCTATAGAAAATCTTCACTTCAAGCCAGTGGGAAATTTTGCTAGGGTGAGGAGCGCAGGCCTGGCCTCTGCTTCGCCTTTTTTCTTTTCCATTGCAACACAATTAACCTTTTCATTAGAAGAGCTCTGTTCCAAATAAGCAAACTTCTCAATGTGTATTACTGAGCCATTTCAAGCCGTCTCTTGCTTTGGAACAAAACATCTTTGTTCCAGCCATGCATGACATTTGAAGACCTATTTATACAATGTGTCAGCTCCATTTGTTTTCTTCATCCTGATATTTTCCTCTGTATTTTTGGTTATCCATCCAGACTGCAAGGAACGAGGCTGCTGCTGGTTTCCTCCTGCACTCTTCCAGACCGAGGCACTGGCTGCCTTTGGCCTTTCTTCCCTTTTGTGGGCAGAGGTGAAACAACCCAAAATCAAACAGAGTTTTGCCTACTTCATCCTCTCTGCACTGAGACCAGTACCACCAGACAGCTGTGGGACGGAGTGCATGGAGAGCTTGCAGAAGAACCTGGTATTAGTACAATTTCTCTCTTGACACCCTGCCTGTGAGTGACGCTGCCTGTGGGATGTACATGGCTGCAATCCCTTCTGCTGGAGTGGACTTCCTGAGGGCCAGATTTCCAAGTTGCGTCACTAAATATGCCCTCCTGCAAAATACCTGCTTTTTCCTTAGATGTACATAATTTGTCCCAAGTGTCTAATCCGCACTTGTTGTCTGACAGCACATTGCTAACTGATGCAACAAAACCCAATGTAGAATTAAAAAAAAGGATGTTTATCAAGATGTCGAGTAAGAAAACTTAATGTCCTCCTGATTTTAGTATTCAGCAAGTGTAAATAGTTATGGGGTTTGGTCCATCCTCTCCCTTGCAAATAATTTATCTAACTCGGGACATATCTTCTCCTTCCAGAAGGGACCCACGGTAGTGCTGTCCCTGCTACTCAAGCAGCAACATAATGTCTGTCCCAGTGCTGGCACTATCTAGTGACACATGAAATTTTAAGTCCTTTCTGAAATCTTTTACACAACCTGCCAGCTGAAGGTTTCAAGCTGCTTTAACACGTGCAGGATGCCAGGGAAATACTACAAGCCTTAATTTAGCCAGAAAATGAGGCTGAAGGTGCCAGCCCAGCAGTGGTGAGCCTGAGGTTGCAATGGCAAAACCCCATCTGCTCTGCCCAGTATTATCCTCACAAGGAAGGCTGGGGAAAAAGGGTGAAACAGCTCCATGCAAGGAAACCTGCTCCTGCCAGCTATTATGTGGCCCACTCAAAGCCTTTGATAAGGCCAAGCAAGACTTCAGCGTTGGCCTTGTGCTTCCCCATCCATGTAAGAGGAGACAGAAGGTTTGAACTATAAGATCAGAGATTAATCTTCAGAGCACCTCACAGTTGTGTTTTATGTAGACACTCCCTCCAGCTCTTGGGAAAGTGCATGATCTCTGCTGAATGTGAAGCTGCAGGTCATTTCCATGCCACACACTTAATGTGTGCCATATTCAACCAGACTGCAATCAGCAGCCTTTGTGCATGGGTGCTGGTGGTGGTGCATTGGTGGATGGGCTTCTGCTGCAAGGAGCAGAGGTGGTGGCATGCAAGGAGGAATGCCTTCAATACTGTCTGCTTCAAAAGCAGTGCTTGTGAGCTTTGCTTTGTGTTCCAGCGGCTGGGATGGAGCTGCGTGCATGGCCTCGCTTGGCACAAATGAAACCAACGCATCCATATGCTGTACATTAAGAGAAAGAGTGTTTGATCTCCTGCTCACTGGCTCACTACTCAGATGCTCCCTCTTCCTCTCTGTAGCAGTTTCGAGGACTACAGAGCCCGGTGTCAAAACCTGTAAGTCTGCATGTGTTTATTGGCTCTGTGATGGGAACTGCAGCACTTAACACAAACCAGCTGAGAAAATGTTGCTGGCCACAGCCACAAAACCTGCCCTCATCTTTTCCATGATGGTGGCAGAAAAGAAAATTCCTCAGGTTGTATTTTCCTATTTAAAGACAAAGGGAAAAGGACTGCCAAAGTGGATGGAATTTAGTCCAACTGATGTAACACCTGGGCTAGCAAAGCAAAATGCAAATCTCCGAGTGCAAGAATTGTGGCCGTGCACAGCCAAAGCCACCATGAAGCCCCTGCAGCCCCACATGGGCAAGGGACAGCTTCGCTAACACCAGGCTCCAAGCCTGCCACTGGGTTGATTACTGTGTCACTGATTACCATGCATTTTCGAGTCATTTATTGCAGTGGCCCATTAATGTTTTGTTCTGCTAAGAAGCTACAGACATCTCTGATCCACATTAAAGATGCTGATGAGATAGGAGAGGAAAGCTCCACTGGTAAGTGGCTGGTAAGTAGAGGACTTGCTGGTTCTTCAGCATTGCCCCATGCAGGTTGGGAACTGGGCAATACTGTAACTTGGAAGTGGTACAGTGGGGAAGAAGCACAAGCAACAATCAGGTTACAATAGAAATGAATTTTATTTTGTAAAAAGTTATAAAATGAATATTGTACAAAAATAAAGTCTGTAGAGAACTTTGGTTGATTAACACAAATGACTGAGACATAAATTGCAGGTGAAGTAAAAAACTCCAGAGAAGCACACTCCTGTCTTCAGTAAGGTCTAAAAAATAAAATAAAAAAAAATCACAAACTTTACCCTTTTGTATTTTGAACGTAGTGATTTGCTTTGGTTGCAGCCTCTTCAAGCTGCACAGAAAATGCTTTGGGGCAAGTTTTCAGCAACTGAGGCAAGAGAAAGCACACCTCTGAGTGCGGTGCCTGATCAACTGCCCAGCAGTGCAGCTGACCCTCAGCTTAGCAGGCTTTTACTGCCCAAATCATACCAACGGTGGTGGTGGTATCAGCTGCACCACCCCTGCCCAGCATGGAGGGTAAGGTGTCCCCGTGGCAGTGCAAGAACGGACCCTGCGGGTGGGCTCTGGGGCTGCCCTCTGTCTGCCCAGGAAAGCCCTGGAGGTCAGGGCTCAATTACATTTCATACACCTGGTACATCTTTCTATGCCTGTTCCGGACTTTTTTGACCTCTAGACCCTTCTTCTGTGGCACCCCGAGGGGCCCAGGGCAAAATGAGTATGGAGAGCCATTGCATGCATGAGATAAAAGGTCGAACCATCGGTTTTTGGTTTTCAGTAGGGATTTTTTTTCATCCTGTTGTTTTTGTGGGAGCTGATGCTTCACTGCTTGTCAGGTATGTGTAGTGACCTGCACCACTGCTCCTTTGGGGAAAAAAGTCTCCAGAACGAGAGCTTGCGTTAGTGGTCAGGTATGAACACCTTTGCTGTACAATCTCACTCATCCTAAAGGAAACTCAGACTGTTCTGCTGTATGGGTACGATCCTGTAACATTTCAGCAAATTATACAAAACATTTTGGTTATTTAACACAATTGTTTACCTGCAGGCTATATTAAATCCAGGCCTAACTAGTAAGAGGGATTTAACCTCTTCTGTATGGAAATACGGAAGGAAAAGCTTAAATAAATAT
>WAAD01013124.1:3488-34512 GCA_013389945.1 Fregata magnificens
TATCTGCTGCACAGCCTTTGTGTGCTCTACCAGGGTAAAGGAATGGTCACCTTAATGTGACTGTTAACACGTGTGAGTAATACTAACCATGAATGAAATGGTTTTACAAATAGGACTATATATCTGTTTCTTCTGCAACTTTACACGATTCGTGGATTCANCCGGTGGGATCTAGATGCAAACCATCCTAAATAAATAAATAACTGGAATCAAAGAATCGTTGGCTGTCTCCTGTTATGATGTCAATGACATGATCCCCATTGTGAACCAAAAATATAACTGCCATCGATAATTAACACTGGGTCACACATATCTATCTTGCATTAAAAGAGTCATCTTCAAAATGACTTTACAAGCTGTATGTTTGTGCCAAAAATATGTATCACAGATATATGAGCAATGACCAGCGTAGCTGGCAAAGTTTAAATCTTCAAATGCCCTTCAAATGCATCCTACTTTAAACTCAGTATAAGACTTAGTGCAGATCAGTTGCTGTGCTCTGGAGAACAAGAGGTCCTTCAGACTTTACTCCAGCAGAGCTGTCACTAGATTCCATGAGAATCTGGCTGTCATGAGGACTGGGGTTGAGTCCTACTTTAAATTTACTGTTTCCCCTCAGCATAGGTAGAGGGCTTTCTTGAAGCTGGGACTGCTGGTCTAGTGAAGGTTGCTACCTTTACTTCAAAATCTGAGCTTCTTTTGTCCAGAGATCACAGCTATAGCAAACTATCATTTCTTTCAGTCATCTGTTCTGTATGTTCCCATGAATAACATTATCTGCTTCTCTTTTTGATGCAGAAATGGTCAACTGAGATTTTATTTGTTCATGTTTGAGAGTCATAAACACATTCCAGTGCCTTGTGGAATAAAATGACAAATGAATTGAGACAAAATTTATTGGCACTGGAACTTAGATTTGAAAAAGAATGTCAGTATTTACAAAATTCCTGAAACATTGAACAGACTCATCTTTTGAATTGTGCTTGTAAAGACCTATTACAGTAGATGTTCTATAGATATATACTTTTAATGAATATAAGAATACAGTAACTGAACAAGATAGCTTAACTTGGTGATCACCAAATGTTAGCTCCACCTAGGCCAGAAAAATGCTGTGGGAACTTGCAATCACCCATGAATAGCTTGAAAATTCACTTCTGGATGTTGAATTGCAGGTTTGTGGTGTCTTTGGGGAACTTGATTATTTGATTTATTCAGAAAAATTAACTTGTGAGACAACCTTTATCATCAGATTTGTAACTTCTATTTTTCAGGCTATTGACTGACTAATGCAGGACCTGTTGACCTCAATAGCTCTTCCTTGTCCAGAATTGTCTTTGTTCAGGTTTAGAAACACTAGACAAATAGGAGCAACATCTAAGTCTCATTTTCAGCATATCTACACTTAGATATATAGAGAAGTTATTGCAAAGTAAACTAGGTTATAAACTTTTGCATTGCACCATTTCTGAGATGAATGTATGTATCTATAATGTAGCGTAAGCTAAATGGCAGATAATGTGATTTAGTTTATCCCTCAGTATAACTGTTGTGGGGGTGAAGGTGTGCAAAAGCAATTCCGAAGGAAATGCTTCCCCTGGGGGGTTAGCAGTACAAATGGAAAGTTGTATAAATTGATGCTGGCTTTCAATATAATATCCTTTTGGATTTTCATGTGGGTTAGTCGATTGCTGGTGGTTCTCTGTTTTTTACCACTTCCTCTACACCCACGTGAAGAAACCTGACCAGAAAAGTGTGTGTCGGGGACTTCTATGGGACAGAAGTGTAGAGCTGGAGAGAATTCCTCTGTCCTTTATTAGAATGGGCTTCCAGTTACTATCATCCTTGCCAGGGTTAAAACTTACTATTTTAACTAGTTTACTTAAACTTACTAGTTCTAACTCAGTTTACCAACTCACACAGTTGATAAACAGCTTAAATCAGAGTAAAGCAAGACAATTGCTTATGTCAAAATCTAAGCAGACTTCAAAAGTTTTGCAATTATTTTTTCCAGTATGTTTGATAAAATAGAGTCCCATTTTTTTCTGAAAGTTTGAATACTATTATTTGTAATATTAGTAAATATTCTTTGTAATTCTTAAATACTTAATTCCTTCATTTGGAATAATTTGTCTTTGTTCTATATAGACATAATGTATAGACATTATGTATAGCTCCCTCCGAAGGTAAGAGCATTAATTTTGTTGCTACATGATGCAAATGCCATCTACTAAAGTGAACAGACTGAGTGAACATGCAGTAGAAAGACTGAATATACCTCCAAAGTAAAACATCAAAGGAAATGTCAATGAACAATGGAGGAAATCCACTGATTTTTGCTGGTTTAATGGATGAATGGAGAAGCCACGGAAGTTTGGATTTATTTTTCCTCTCTGTGGCAGCTCTGGGCATCTGTAATGTAAGTGTTTGGAATGAAATTGGAAGAAACAGGCTGGATGTGGCTTTACAAACCTTGGATAATTACTGTACCACAAATAAGGAAGTAACATGTAAGAGATGTCCATTTTTTATTTCTATGCAGTGAAGACTTGCAATAAAATAACATATAACATCATTAATCCAAGGGATTCTAGCATGGGTAGTGCAGAAAAGACTTTGGCTGCATCTACGTAAGCAAGTAAAGCAATGCAATAGGGATGGGCTTACAAGGCAAAACAGGTGGAACTGAGGACTCAGTGCCCAACCTATACATTTCAGGGTGTTTGCTTTGTACTTGCCCTGGTCTGGTCACAAGGACTGAACACCCATTAGTAGGTGGAGCACAATGCCTGAGGACCTGTAGAGCATGTTCAGGTTTGGTGTCAGTCAAACAAAATTTGGTTAGTGCACTTTGCAATGCAAAATGTGGTCAGTGAGGGTGACCAACCGATGTGCTTCAGAAGTGCACTCCTGACTAAAACTAAAATATTTCTGCAGTTGTATCTCATGGGGGTTTGGCATCTAAAGAGAGAGCATTGCCAGTTCTCCCCAGAGAGAAGGATTCAACAGCTGTTTATCCTTCACAAGAGGGGCTCAATATTCTGCAGAGGGTGTGAAAAGAAGCACCCAAGTCATTATTTTTATTTGACTTTTGGTTTCAGAAAAGATAACCACCAGAGGAAAAAGAAGCAGAAATATGATAATAAAGCACCATCTCACAGCAGAGCTCAAGCATTTTGGAGCTGCTAATACCCCTTCTGAGGCCTGGGTCTGAAGGAAATGGCAATGTCTGTCTGTGACATTTGGGTTCTCCTCTCTATCTGCTTTGAACCTTGCTGTTTCTGAATACTTCAAGAATTAAGATGCAGCAAGTTCACAAACTTACCACCATATGGTGCTTTCTGGGTTATTCTTTGCAAGCTTCCCAGCTCCTGTCCTTATAGCTGATCCCCTTTTATTCCCTATTTTTTTGCCTTTGCCCTCCCTCTCACCACTTTAATTAGGAGCCTTGCCTTGGAGAGATAGAATAATTAGAAGGGAGCCCCATCTCCGCAGTCAACACAAACCAGGGAACCTCAGTGTGCTTCAAAAAGACCTGATGGTAAGGCAGGATTTTTTGTTGTATTAATTATAGCTGAGTGAATAATTCCTACAGAATAGCTTTTCTTGTGAGTTTAGCTTTTTTCCTTGCTCGTGTAGTATTTGGAAGCATAATATTACTTCACTGTGGAATTGTTGTTGCAATTTGAAGCTATTTTCCAGAAAACTAGATTCTCTTTTTCTGAGCATGCCTATCTCCGGTAAGTTACCTCGCCTCGTCTTGAAATGTTGCTTCCATTGGTTGAGACATAGTAGCTAATCAGCTTGTGCTTCTGCTCCGTTGTAAATGAGAATTCAGCAAGAACCTTAAGCTAATATTGCAAAAAAGGAACCTGCACTTGCTTCAACTAGCTTGCAGGAAGCTTTCCCTTCGTATCTGCCCTGGCCATATCTATTTAATTGTAGGTAAACAACGTCTACACTAAATTATAGAATTAAATTTGCCACTCTTCATTTCTCTTCTTTTTAACTACTCATTTTCTTTTTCTCCTTTTTTAAACACCTCTACCATGCTGGGACCCTTCTCATACAGACTGTGGGATAACAGTTTTCACCCTGAGCTTGCTTTCATGTGCAACACTGTAGGTTGGGTCCAGATCAGAACTGATTTTTAAGCTCTTGTCTTGTATTTGAAGTCATAAATGTCCAAACCTTGGTCCAAGTCTGGTTCTTCCAACCCTTTGACTCAGTACTCAGCCTTATTTCAGCACAGGGGCCAGTTATTTTCTATAGGTTACATTTCTGTGAGATGAATAAGCAAGTGGAAATTTACAGGATGCTTTTGTTCTGGATTTTTTCAGCTTCCAATGTATAAAAAATGTTTCCCTTTGACACTGAGTTTTCAATCTCACCAATACTCTTCTGTCGCTACAAAAGCTATCAAATGCATACTCAAGCAATAAACAGCTGAAGTCCTTGGTGAAATTTTGAATGAAGTGTTAGAAAGGTGCTGAAAATTAGCATTAACTTCTCGTGGCTATGCAAAAGAGGATGTAAACAGAAAGACTGGGGAAACTGTCGCCATGCTGCTGAACGAGGTGGGGGCCCTGGTGACACAGGACACAGAGAAGGCGGAGTTACTGAATGCCTTCTTTGCTTCAGTCTTTACCGCTAAGGCTGGCCCTCAGGCATCCCAGCCCCCAGAGATGAGAGAGAAAATCTGGAGAAAGGAAGACTTCCCCTTGGTTGAGGAGGATTGGGTTAGGGACCACCTAGGCAAACTGGATCCTCACAAATCCATGGGCCTCGATGGGATGCACCCACGAGTGCTGAGGGAGCTGGCAGATGCTGTTGCTAAGCCACTCTCCATCGTCTTCGAAAGGTCATGGAGGACAGGAGAGGTGCCCGAGGACTGGAGGAAAACCAATGTCCCTCTAATCTTCAAAAAGGGCAAGAAGGAGGACCCGGGAAAATATAGGCCAGTCAGGCTCAACTCCATCCCCAGAAAGGTGATGGAACAGTTCATTCTGGAGGTCACCTCCAGGCACATAGAAGAAAAGAAGGTTATCAGAAGTAGTCAACATGGATTCACCAAGGGGAGATCATGCTTGACCAACCTGATAGCTTTCTATGATGGCGTGACTGGCTGGGTGGATGAAGGGAGAGCAGTGGATGTTGTTTATTTTGACTTCAGCAAGGCTTTCGGCACTGTCTCCAATAACATCCTCACAGGTAAGCTTAGGAAGTGTGGGTTAGATGAGAGGGTACAGTGAGGTGGATCGAGAACTGGCTGAACGGTAGAGCTCAGAGGGTTGTGATCAATGGCGTAGAATCTGGTTGGAGGCCTGTAACTAGTGGTGTTCCCCAGGGGTCTGTACTGGGTCCAGTTCTGTTCAACATATCTGTCAATGACCTGGACGAAGGGATAGAGTGTACCCTCAGCAAGTTTGCCAATGATACCAAACTGGGAGGAGTGGCTGAAACGCCAGAAGGCTGTGCTGCCATCCAGTGAGACCTGGACAGGCTGGAGAGCTGGGCCGAGGGGAACCTAATGAAATTCAGTAAAAGCAAGTGTAAGGTCCCGCACCTGGGGAGGAACAACCCCATGCACCAGTACAGGCTGGGGGTTGACCTGCTGGAAAGTAGCTCTGCTGAGAAGGACCTGGGAGTGCTGGTGGACAGCAAGTTGACCATGAGCCAGCACGGTGCCCTTGTGGCCAAGAAGGCCAATGGGATCCTGGGGTGCATCAAAAGGAGTGTGGCCAGCAGGTTGAGGGAGGTTATCCTCCCCCTCTACTCCACTGGAGTATTGTGTCCAATTCCAGGCTCCCCAGTTCAAGAAAGACAGGGAACTGCTGGAGCAAGTCCAGCGGAGAGCCACAAAGATGATCAGGGGACTGGAGCACCTCTCTTATGAGGAAAGGCTGAGAGACCTGGGTCTGTTCAGCCTAGAGAAGAGAAGACTGAGGGGGGATCTTGTTAATACTTATAATTATCTGAAGGGTGGGTGTCAAGAGGATGGGGCCAGGCTCTTTTCAGTGGTGTCCAATGACAGGACAAGGGGCAATGGGCACAAATTGGAACACAGGAAGTTCCACCTGAATATGAGAAAAAACTTCTTTAATGTGAGGGTGACAGAGCACTGGAACAGGCTGCCCAGAGAGGTTGTTGAATCTCCTTCTCTGGAAATATTCCAAACCCGCCTGGACGCAGTCCTGTGCACCCTGCTCTTGGTGAACCTGCTCAAGCAGGGGGGTTGGACAAGATGATCTCCAGAGGTCCCTTCCAACACCTACCATTCTGTGATTCTGCGATATCTTTACTGATTGCTAAGAAAACTAATAACGCCCTCTTTGCCTGTCTTAGTCCTCTAGACACTCTCACAGCTTGCTGGCTGCGTACTCACAAGTGTTTGAGTTGTCAGTGACATCTCAATCACTCGAAGAAGAGCAGCGGGCAAACGTCATTGACCGTGGAACAGTATGTTGCTGATTTTGAGCATTTGTTCGCGCAAAAGCTTTCTGCATTGATTTTTCACAAGCCAGTCTCTTTCCAAGCTCACTTCTTACATATGGCTCTTCTTTTATGGCTGTGGTTCCATAATCTATGTCCTGCTTCAACGCTCAGCAACATGAATTCGATTCAGGTTTCTTTCTGTTAATTACTTAGAACGTGGTACAAAATTCACACCTTTTTTTATGCTTTTCTTCTGGCTAGAAGGGAGCTGCACTTTCTAGTGCTGTGTTTACAGTGTGTTTACAGTCCACATGTGGGATTCATAATACCAGCTTTAGTGCATCATTTAACCATGGCCATAGTTTTTAAGTCCTTTCCACCTTCCTAAAAAATACCAGTTGTCTTCTCTTTTCAAGCTTCAGTACAGAAGCTAGGCATGCTCCTCTTCTTTTTTAAAAAACCTGTCTAGTTGTGTTTTCTGTAAGCCTCTTGGTTAGTCCAAAAGGGAATCTCCTCCTCAGCTGTATTTCGGCTGTAGAAACATGTGGCCTTGAAAAGTGATGACTGTGGAATGATTTCACTATTTAGCTGTTTTCAGCAGTACTCCCCCTAGGCAATGCAATAGGGTACTATTGTAAGGCCTTTTCTTGGGCCAATATATTTACAGGTCTAATGAAGGAGTTCTGTCCTTGGAAAAAATTAACCTGGCAAGAAGTGACCTGTTTGTTATGTTCTGTTATAGTAGGTATGACAAATGAAGAGCCAGTGAAGTGTTGACAAGTTCTTAGTCATTGCTTGCTGCCTTGATTTGGTGTAATAGCGCAAGCAGAATGTCACCCTACACTTTAGCTTCTTGTTTTGCTCTGTCTATAAATGTATTGCAATCTTACTGATACTGGGATTGCTGCCCATTAAAAAATAATGCTGTAAAGATGGCATCCTAGCCAATCTTGGCACTGCACATTGAAAACAAATAAATGTACAGACTGAAAAATAGCCAAGTCAGTAATGGGGATAAATCACCTATAGAACAACATACTGAACAAGTAAATAAAGTTTCTTGGCTTGTTTCTTTCCCTTTCTATATAAATGGTAGGACCTGATCTAGTGCAAATGAGTAGCAAGATACAATAGCATTATCTCTGACTAATAATAATTCTTGTACTGTGTGTTTCTCTTTTTTTTTTTTAACTATGTCAATTGAAAATCCTATAGCTTACCTTGTGTGTGTAACAATGCAAGCTAAACTGCTAGGATTACACCCATCCTCCTTATTGCCTATGGCAATCTCTTTTTCCCATTCCATTCAAAATTCAATTTAGTAAATATATTTTCATTTGGAACACTGTCATCAACAGTGGGACTACTATTCACCCCATGGCTTACCTAGAGAAGATCAGAGATGCTGAGCAGAGCTCAGGAATTGGAATATGCTGTTTAAGTGGCATATCTAATAGACTTGCTTTTTGCCTCTGATGTAAAATATGTAGTGAAAATGTTACTACCCAACCGCCTTGGCACCCACCCTAATCTTTTTGTTTTGTTCTATGCATTTTGTCTGTATGCTTCCAGCCATAGCAGCAACACTCTTTTCCTTTCTATTTATGCATTTTTGAAAAACTGGTGTATCGATATGTTTTACCTCTTTGTACATACTGGTATTCCTTGAGCAATATTATCATTGTTTCTCCCAAGCATTTACTCTTTTGCCATGTCATAGCTCAGTCTTCTGGGATGCTTTGTTTTATTTTTGTCTCTCAAAACAACAGTTCCTTCCCCTGACAAACAATAGCGAGGACACAAGCATTTTATAATTCATTCTTTGTATACTTCAATGTCCAAAACAAAATAAATGTAGAATCTACATACAGAATGTATTCCCCCTCCACGCACCCTAAGAGCTCTTGTACAGTATTGGAAGAGTGATCAATTACTGGTATGCAGCCCCCATAATAATGAGCAAGTGCTGGGACACACTCTGGCCATTCACCCAAGATAATGATCAAGTTCTGGTATAGTAAACACATCCTGCATCCATCCATGGGATGTCATGCATTCTGTATAATATAAAGGGAATGATCAAATACAGAGATATACAAATACTGCCAGTACCACCCAGGCTGCAGATGATGGTGTACACAGATCCTGATTAAATAGTCCTTAGCAAGTACGTTGGTATATTGTGTGGCTACTCAAGCAATGTTTGCAGTAATGTGGATCAAACACTATTCTGCATAGGATTAACCTAGAATATTCTGCTAAATGTCTTTTGTTCTGGTGACAATTTTCAAACTGGTTGTCTAACTTTGCCTACTTTAATATTTTTCCCCTGTACTTCTACCAGTGTCTCACAATCTTTTATTCTATGTCTGATCATCCAGTATCCTGTATATAGTGCTTGCTAAAATATTTCTCTCACTTTAATTGATTATTCATTTTGAAAGAGAAAGAGGGAGGAAGCATAGAACACACAAGCACACTGCTTCTAGTTCTCCCATTACCTTTAAAGCTTGTTTTAGGTTTTTAAAATGTATTTTCCCAGCCAGAAATATTCTCATTTAAAGGTTTTGTTTTTCTCTTTGCTAATTTTGCTGTATGTCTACAATTTCTTTGTGGGGCATGTGAAGAGAAACTGATAGGTAAATTCCATTTAGTCTTTAAAAGACTTGTTAAGTGGGTGGGTGACTTAAACATGAACTAGAAACAACATTGCTTTAGCGCTTATTCTAACTGCATGAAACTGGTGCAAATATATTGACTGATTTTGATAGGAATCCAATTTGAGCTCTAAATAAAAAGATAGCATGTTCCTCAGTTTAATCTATGTTGGAAGCAGTTACACTGGCCTTGCAGAAAGTCGACATGTCGGGGTTTCTGGAAGCCCCTTTCTAGAGATCCTTCATCACTAAAGAGGAATCCTGTTGGGCTAGAAAACAGGTTTTCATTAAGCTCTTCGAGCTCCCTTGTTTATTCATCCTGTCCTGTGTCATGTCTGCAGCAAATGCAATGCATCTGAGTATTTTAAAAGTGCTCAGTATTAGTCCAGATCCCCTCTGCCTGATATTAGTAAAAAATGTTACTGATGATTTCAGCGTGAGCTAATTTAGGCTAGTAGGTTGAAAATAAAAAGTTATGACATTTTTCCAATGAAGTTTGGGGCTGAGCAAGAACTGAGGCACACAGTGGCTGCTTATCTTATCTAATCAACAAGGCTGTATTATAGTGATCACTTTCTGCATCTGTCCATGGAATATTGTGCACATGGAGTTTAGTTTGGGACTTGGATTTGAAAGGAAGGTCTTTCAAATCCCTCTAAGTGGCCTCAGAACAGAAATAGAAACATGGAAAGACTGAGGATTCTGAAACCTTGTGCTCTGGAGACATATACAAAGGATTATGATAAATAAAACAATGAATGATATAGAGAATGTAAATCAGTCTATCTCTTTGTCTTTTCTCCTAGTAAATGAGCATTTTTACAAAATGTAGAGATATGGCAGAATGCATTGCCATAAGACATCATTGAGGCCAAGAGCTCAGCAGGATCCTAAGAAGGAAATAGGCATTTACATGGATAATGAAAAAATCTACAGTTTCAGTGTTTCTTTAAATAAAGTATACAGCTCCTCATGTTTCACAGCATTAGCCAACTACTGAGAATGGGAAGAAATTTCCCCTATGGCCAAGTTATTTTTTAATTATCCACTCTGGGATTTCTCATACTTTCCTCTAAGGCATCTTTTACTAGCCTCTCCCATTGTCAGTGCCACCAAAAGTACCCTTTTTAACAAGATGGCTGCCTCCAGAGGTAGGTTCTCCAAATGTCAATTGGGATTACTCTTTTTAGTTTCAGGTACCTTATTTATTCAGACAGCGTTGGATTCAGCAATCTTTATTACAGCTAAAACCGCCAACTTTTAAATTTAGAATCAGTAAGACATTTTTATCAATGTAAAATAACAGTTGTACGAGAACTTCAGTTCTTTGTTTTACATTTAAGGGTGTTTTCTTTTATTTCAGAATGCTGACCTGAGCAAAAATGGCTGTGGTTGTCTTTTTCAATGCCAGTAGGTCTGAAAGATGTAAAAAACACTTTCTTAACTCTTCATTTCTTATGTATGTATACAAAATCTATATATAATTGTACCCATCTGGTTCTTGAAACAAATAATTCAATGCTTGTTTCTCACAAGACATCAGAGAAGCTCAGTGCCAGTATTCAGACCTTCGTGAGCAACCTTTTGGTAGCAAACCCATTTGTGAGATATCTTTCCATGAAAGGAAAGAGATAGTTTCAGAAGGAAAATGTTTTCAGTTTTGAAGCTTTCACAAGGTTTATTAAAAACAAAGGGGAATAAAAAGTGATTTCTAAATACTTTGCCAGTATCTTAATGTGTATTCTTTAAAGAAATCTAATGGAAGTTTTAAACTATACATACATTTTACAAACATTTAAGTGAATGTCTGTGTCTAATCTCAAGTGCATTTGATTAAAAAATAGGACAATTTTGATGTTCCATATTCAATTATTAAGCAAAAATATTCAGTTATCAGATAGTTAATTAAGTGGAACTGACTGTATTCATTAAAATATTTGTTCCAAACAAATGTATTTAACATTCAGATATTATGCAGAATAGGTGACAATTGCATATCTCCATGGAGATCAATAATGGGATTCAGATCATTGTGTAAAGAGTCTGCAAGTTTAATGCAGAGAGAATGTCATTATTATTTCTCTCTTAATGATGGTCATTATGCGCAAACACTGATTGAATTCCATTTGTTACCTGCATTTGAGCTGAGAGGAATAATTACAATTTAAGTGTCTCCATTAAAATTCATAAAAGAATATGAATGCAAAAATTATACTTGAAACTGACAAAATATACTTTGAGGATATAAATTGTGTTTTCTGATAGGCCTCTTAAAAGTATTAAAAATAGCTTCATTTTAATAAGATGGCATATAAAGATCATGCATTATCATCACCTTTATGTTAATTCTCATAATACATGACTAATACTAAAAAGTGAAGAAATTAACTTTTAAAAGTAGAAATTAATGAAACAATAGACTACTTGTCATACAGCCTATTGGAACGGATAGCTCTATATTTGGGTTATAGTCACCCATCTTCATAATACCCAGTTAACTCGTCAGCTGCTGTATATTGTGGAGATTACCCTGCCACATTTTCTGTGACATGTTTCAATATGTTTTTTTGCTAATTAAATGGGATATTATAGTGCAACCATTTATTCAAGAAAACCTTTTATATGTGCTATGATTTAGTGCATTCCACTGACTGCTCATTGTACCATGAGAGTGATTCAAGTGCTTACTACAAGTACTGAAGGGCCTGATCCAGGATGGTGCTCAGCCTTTCAATAGTTCTTTGTGCCTCTTGACTTCTCACTGAGGTGCTTAGTCCTTTATAGGATTGGATCCTTAAGCTATAATTATTAATAGCAGCAATACTCCTGAGGGACTGCCTGATGACATATCTCCTGAAACAGTAAATGATAGCAGAAGACACTTCTTGCCATCTTTACATACTGTCTAAGAGATGACAGACTGGCTGGTGGGAGTAAGGTCTCTTCATTAAGGGTATGTTAGTATGAAACACTTCTACCCATTACATTTTCCTGAGTAAATATGTAAGGTCCTTCTGATGGAACCTTGAAATGGTTGTTTTCATTTTTACCAGGTTTTTTTTAAAACAGGTATAGCTATTTTAGCTAAGATTATTGAATATATTCAAGCCAGTTGTTCTGAGTGGTCTTTTCATATGTGCAGTTCACTTTCTGGGATGAGCAGGTGATCTCTGGCTATTGGTGTTAGGACTGAATTTTGCCTTCTTTTGCTGGGGATGGTTGTGGTGGGGAATCAAGATGCCTTTTGGCAGGGCACATACGTGTTATCATATTATTATTATTTAGGTTGACTGCAGAAATCTGTTAATTAGATTATACGTGGATGTTCTGTCTTCCTCATTATTTGTCCCAGTTAAGAGATGAAGTCTTAAAAATAGTTGAAAAAGCTTTACAATGACAAAATACTCTGCTCAACAAGAACAAAAAACTAAACCAAAGAAAAAGCCAGGATATTTACAGCATTTCAACTTGTATTTTTTCCCCTCTAATCTTTATCTGGCACTTCACTATTAAAATTAAAAAGGAGAGTCAAGAATTTTATCACTATTTAACACTTGGTTAAACACTATTTAAGTATTTGTCACCAGGCAAATGTTTCCCTATTAAGCGAAATTTATGCTAAAATGGTTCTGATTAAGCAGTAGTCATTGCCATTTACAGTTGGTAGACTAAACAGTTTCCCTGGAAGATATCTCAATTAAGTGGCTGTCCAAATGAAACGTGTCACTACTAAATGGTGTTTGCTACACTACTATACTTTAGTCTTCAGAATGATGGGATTTAAAATATAACTCAGTTACAAAACAGTAAGAACTGCTTCACATGTATAGCTCTCATTCTCAGAAAAGACATGTAGACGTTGTGTATACCACCTGGTTTAAAATAAAATTCAGGGTTTAGCATTAATCAGTAACAGCTGAATATGCATGATTATTGGCAGAGCAAGTTTGTAAAATTGGCTTTGCTGAACTGGGATGAGAGACACAGGGGTGACAGTGCACATAAAGTAAGGAGTGAGCAGTTTCATGTAAATAAGCTTTCTGTGTCCAATCTAGAATCTGCAACCATGGAAAAATTGGATTCTGCAAACCAGTGAGTTCTTGCTGAATCAGTGGGCAGAGCTTCAGAGATCCATATCCTCTCTGCAGTGCCTCTTCTTCTGAACAGAATCCTAAAATGATTTTACAAGAATTCATTATAACTCAAAATCCTCACACCTTTGCTGTAACTTTATTAGCTTTTAAAGCACTTGCGTTATAGCTAAAAAACATGCTATAAGAGTTACTAGAACTTTGATAGATATAATAAGCAATTATTATGGGACTGACATTCTAAATGGGAAAAAAGACCTCTGTCCCTTTTAAAGAAATGTAGAATACTTACCTTACAGGAGTATAACTGTGCTTCACAGTCTAATATGTGAATTTGACCTAAGCTTTTGATTCTCTCAGCAGCTACTAATGGCAGTTCAGATCAACTGGTATTAAATCACAAGTATAAAAAAGCATGGGGAAAATAGCCACCAATTGAATTTCTTAACTAGTTACTCCTGGTTGACCTCACATTCTCCTGCTTGAACTGCTGTTTCTCAGGTATGCAAATCTCTCCTTGATTGTATACTTATGGGTAGGCTACTTCCTAAATCCTTAGGGGAGTAAAAATCCTTTTTCACAAACGTTCAAGCTAATCAAACACTACCTTCTCCCATGTCTTATTTCTTGTTACTCTGACACGGCAAGAGAAGTTCAAGGCAACAATAATTGCCCTTATAATGCTTTTGGAACAATTCAATGCATGTAGGTCAGGCAATGAGAAGTGGATGGTTTCAGAAATGAAAAATCATACTTAATTGCTTTTTAAAAAAGGATTGAAAATGACTTTGTTAAAATCGAGTCATACCGTGCTGCTAGAAGACGTTTTCTTTCGGTGACATTACTTTATTTGATAGTCTTGTGATTCAGTCAATAAAAACTTGAGAAAAATACTCAGTATACATTACAAGTGAATGCACCAAAATACCCCCAAAAAATTACAGAGTGATATCACCCTCTCCCCAATCACTACTCTTTTCCATGTTGAGCAAACTGTAAAACAGAAAAATGTCTCTGTTCACTTTGCATGAGCACTGATGCCTCTGTGTCAAAAACTGAGAGCCCTCCCCTACACAGACCTTTGGAAAATAAACACAGTGGCATATACAAGTAACCAAACGGATTTTTAAAAAAACCAGGTAAATACAATTCTCAGTAATTCTAATGGTAGGAAAAATTGAAGCAATGCAATAGTGTGGATTAGATACATTCTTTCCATGAAAAGTAAAATACTCTGCTGCAGAGAAAGGGTGAGTCCATACAAGCCTTTTCCCTTGTTCCCAGTAATTGTAGAGGCATTTGAGGCACAATCAAGAATGCAGAATCAAGTTTGCTCTAACTTAAGGTTATGCACACCCAATATTTACCCTTACAGTTCTTAAGTATCATAGAGCAGCTCTACGTCATATTATATACCCCAGTTTGCTTGTAGTAACTCAGTTATAAAACTACAGGGAAACAGCATATAGAATACAAGAACTACTCTGCTCCTTGTCAGGTCTATGCTTACACAATCTCACAAGAATGTTTTATCTATACGCGTTGAGAATCATGTCCACCGTCCAGTGAATTTTTTATGCAAGTCAGATGGTACAATTTGAATTTTCGCATGTTTTATATTGATATCAGGTAAAGAGACTTTCTCATGCTGCTTTTCTATTACCAATAGCTTTTTCTAGATGTGGTATTTCTTTGTTTTGGGTTTTTTTTGCCCTTTCCAACTGAAGATAAAAGAACTGATCTGAACCTTTACTACAAGCAAAATACTCCCCTACCTTGCCAAATCAGAGCAGATCATTTATATATTGCATTTTACCCAGATGCATCTGAATATAAAATAAATGACCAAATATTTCAACCCTTACTGGAGATTCTTCTAGTAATGCTACGCTCCTTTTCTGACTAGCTTTGTGTCATTCGTGCATGTGTTTAACATTATGTCCAATTTACACAGCATGTTAATGAATGATCCCACATTAGACCTAGGAACTCCATACCTCTGCGGTTAGGAAACCGAGGCTCCGCTCCA
The DNA here is from genome assembly GCA_013389945.1 of Fregata magnificens. Classification (NCBI taxonomy): domain Eukaryota; kingdom Metazoa; phylum Chordata; class Aves; order Suliformes; family Fregatidae; genus Fregata; species Fregata magnificens. Next base: position 18,701 of record WAAD01013124.1, read on the forward strand.
GCCATGGCTCTCGTACCTGTGCATAAAAGACATTAATTACACTGATTAGGCTTTTAAGCCCCAGCATAACCGAATGGCTAGCAGAAGTTGTACGAGCACCTGCGTGTTTATGTGCTCCGTTGTTAAGACGTGTTGTCTGTCAACAATTTATCAGTTGTAGGCATTTAACTTACACACACTTGAGCAGAATTAAGACTGTTTACTTTCCTCATAAGAGGGCAGTCAGATATGTACCAATTTTGTTTTAGCTGTGGAGAGCAGGGAGCTGGGAGCGGAGCGGGGAAGGGATCCAGGAAGGCCTAATCAATCACTGACAGATTACAGCTAAAGCCACTTCCATACCCATTAAAGCAGGACAAATGCAGAATTGCAACTGAACAACTTCTAGTTTTAAGCCAACAGTGGGACTTCCTAGTTATTTATCAAAGTCATTGCTGGTAAGCAGCATGCCTCACTGCTCGATTGTACTTCACAGCAGACAGAGCTGACTGAAGCTTCAGCCATGAAAGAAGTGTTTATGCCCTCAGCTGTGGTGCTGTCAGCCCTCTGGAATTTACTGTAAATCACACAGCTTTTATTGCAAGATTTAGTAGCTGATCCTCTGTGGGCTCTATTCACTGCAAGCTTGTTACTATTTGGATGTTAGCCTCAGTCCATAAAGGGACTTGCTACACATCATCAAACAGCAGCGGAAAACCAAAGGTTTCATTTTTCAATTTTCTAAACCCTAAACTCCTCAACAGTCATTGAATTTCATTGCAGAAAGTGGAAGTCTACTTTATTATGGTACTCAATTTCCCCAATGGAGTTATACACTTATAACATTACTTTTATTTCCAATGACAGGATCTGGCCATCTGTCCTGGCTGTAATTTCATAACACACTCACTAGTTTTTATTTTAAGGGAATTTCTAGATATTACATTGAGCTTGTGACAAAATTGTAATGTAGATATAAAGGCCACAATAATGATAACCACATTCAGTGCTGCCTAACATCTTAACAAAGTAATTTTTTTTTTCTATTCCAAGTATAGAGGCGTCTGGATAAGCTTCTAACACAATTGAACTGACAAATAGAAAAAAAAAAAAGTTTTGAAAAGCTGGAAAATACAAAAGGATAAGGGCTTTCAAGAGTGAGCCTCAGCCAGGACAGCATTATTCCACAGGCAGTATGTATTTTATCAAAAATGATACCGTGCATCAGTTTTATCAGAGTCATTCCTACTAAGATCAAACGAGGGAATAAAGGGGAATGCTGAAATGTTTCTTTGTAATCAGTATCGTTATTCCCTGTGAGGCAGAGAGACCTGACAAGGCATTTAATTGTGTTTGTCACGGGGTTTGCAGGGGAGGCCAGGCCTGCGCCTTCCACCCCGTGCCAGGGGAAGCGCAGCCCAAGCCTCTTTCAGGGCCTCGCCATCACCGCGCAGTGGAGGAGCCCAAGCACCGGGGCCGGACAGGCTACGTGACCCTCCGCGGTTTTGCCCTTCACATCACTAAGCATAGAAGGCTGCTGCCTTTTTGTTGCCAAATGGGTGTCCTGCCATCCCAGGGCAGTTTCCTTCTGAGAGGCCTGCGGCACGGCGCAGAGGGCTGCCTTCTCCTGGGCGCCTGGGTAAAGCCCGGGGGTGATGAGGGGAGCAAAGGCAATGCCCCTGCTGTTATTTCTCCCTTGGCTGAAGGAAATAATTCATAGATCAGCTTCTCAGGTAAGTGTTTCAGCGAGGTCCAGCTCGCTTAAAGTCAAAGCAAGTTTTCTTATTGGCTTCGGCTGAACAATATTTCTTGCACTCCGTTCACTTTCAAAATTGCACGGTTTGTGCTTAATTTCAGCAAAATTATGTGGAGTTATTATTTTAACTGTCAGCTAAACCTGCTCTGGTTCCTATGCTAAGAAAAACGTTGCAATGGCCTTGCTTAGGGGAATACAGCAAAAGATTTACCTGTGCCCCTGCTTTCTTCAAAACTCTCTCAGACAGTGTCTGGATTCACTTTCAGATCTAGGACCACTATTTCAATAAAGACAATAAATAGCAAAGGCATGTATTAAAAAGATAATTCTATTTTTTCCCAGCTTTGTGGTAATTTTTGCTTCATTATTAGTTTGGTTTCACAGAGAAAAATGTTTGTACACATTTTTAATCTTAATCCCAGCGAATGAGCCAAAATGGAGGGCTTATTTCTGTTTGATATATTATGTTTCAGGTGATTTATGCGGATGCTACACTCCTTTTATAAGCAAAGATCAGGCCTCAGTGTCATTATCAGAAACCTGACAAAAGCCACAGAAAGACCTGTGTGGCTGTATATACTATGTGTATGCTGTCCTGTGCATGCATTTAGAGATTATGGTTTAGTCTAAAAGCAAAAATTTATTTTCCAAAATATTAATTTGCTTGTATTTCAAAGCCACAATCTCTGCTTCTTCTGCAAGATCATGAGTAGTGAAACAGTTACTTGGTTTCTCCTTCTTCAGTGAAGTACCATGTTTTTAAATCCTCAGCATTTCTAGCCACCTGTCCTGTTATCAGACCTCCTCCCCCTGTTCTGTTTTGTTTTTTTTTTTTTAATTTCAGAAAACATTTCCTTTGCGATTGCTGAACTCTTACAGTTAACCCAGTAATCTTTACTCCCAAATTCATTCAAGTGTTATGTTGGTGTATTTTAGTAAAAATTTCAGCCAAAGCTGCTGGCAGAAGAAAGCGTGCCTGGTAAATCAGTCCCAGGCATAAAAATAAGTGCAAGTGCATTTCCTACCCGATTGTGTGCAACTGCAGTGTTAAGGCAGCGTAAGAAATATTCTCAGTTAGTACATATATGGGACCCAGGAAATATACTGCTGGGTGACTACCTCTCGGAGATTCCCTGCGGTGCCATGGTGTGCTGGAGCAAACTGAAGTGCTCTTTTGACCGGAGCTGTGAGTGGGGTGTTGGGGTAGAAACCTGACCCAGAGAGGCACAAGCCTCTCCATAATAGTGGCACCTCTACCTGAAATAGCAAATCCTTTTCAGGATAGTCTGAAGGTACGAAATAATCTTTACTAAAGCCATTCTGTCTGTTTAATCTAAATTCTTGCCTAATACAGAGAGGTAGTCTCTCTTATACGTTACAGAAGCACCAAAATTATTTGCTTCCAACATATTTATGGCCTGAAACTGAGCTGTTTCACAGAGGAAGAACTCACCTGCACACAAGATGCATATGGGGAGCAACTGCACTGTCAAGAGCTTTTCTGTTTTTAAAAATAATTATATTCCCTTCAAGGATGTGAAGGGTCTTCTTTATTATTTTTATTGCTAAGTTAGTTTTTCCCTACACTGAGCTATCTTTTCCTCCCCAACATTCCTTCTTTTTTTTTTTTATTTTGGTCCCTCTTTTACCCCTCCTGTGTTCATGAGTCTGCTTTACAGTTTTGATAACTGCTTTCTCTTTGCTACTATTTCTAGATACTACAGAGGGTGCTCTATAGGCCTGGGATCTCCTCTGCAGAAAGGTGGAAAGATTGGTCAGGCTGGAGAAAACAGTGAGTATGGTGTGGGAAAGCTGTTAATAATAGAGATTTGTCCACTCTCTACTGCATATTTAGGGCCACATTACCTTTTCTGTGAAGGTAATTCCTAAAGACTCAGGAATATAGCAAATAGTGAACAGGCTCCGCTGGAAGACGTGGATGTTTGGTGCTTGCATGAGTTTGTGGGTGAGGCATAGATCAGAGGACCACGGTGACTACAGGGGATTCCTGTGAGCAGGGGCTTGCATTGTGAAGGTGGCCACTAAGAGCCCTGGCAAATCCAGAAACACCTGAGCCAAGAAGAACAAGCAGCTTATGATAGGCCAATAGGAGAGCTTGTCCTCTCAGTAGCACCATCCTGTTAATATAATTCTGATTTCTTTCCACTAGCATAATGACACTGGTTTCAGAGAAAATGCTACTGATTTACAGAGAAGTGAGAATACAATCAAGTTGGTATATGGGCTATGTGTATTATGACTTGGATATTTTTCACATCCCAGTAATCTTACTTCATAGTTCCTTTCCTCGTGACCTCCATCTTACGACCATCAATTCTTTCCTCTTAAATCTTGACTAGACTAATTCTCCTTAGGATAATAATTACCTAATAGGTTTCTAAAAGAAATGGCTTAGTAGTTTGTTCCAAAATTGTCAAAGACACTAAGTAAATGAAAATTATTGTATCCTAAATTATCAAGCTAGGAGTCCACAATAGAAGAATAATTTACCAATGTTGAAAGAATAGCCAATTTACTTTGACAACTTATTCCAAGCAATTTGGGTGCGTGGGAGGCAAGAACGGATACATAGTAATTACTGTGTATGAAATTTAGAAAAAGATATTCTCATCATTTTTTTGTTTATCTGAAAAAAAACACTGGCATTTTAAAGTGAGTTTATTCTTGGCAGTCCCAATTTATCAGTGCTCAAAACTCACATTTCCATAGATCAGACAGACAGCTTTAACTCTTCTCAGTGTTTAGGAATTGTATGTGGGAGATCCCTTGGGATTTACTCATTCTGTAAAGCACATTGTGATCACATTTTGTGAGTTCTCTGTTCACTAAAGCCCCTCCAGCCTGTTCGTTGTTCTGCTGTGTGTTGGTCCTAAGGGATGTAAACTCAAATAAAGGGTAGTCTTGAAATATAAAGGTATTTTTAGCTTAGAGGAGAAATAAAACTGTATACGTAAGGGCCAAATTCACTGTTGTTGTAAGTGGATCCACAGTCATTTACTTCAGTGGATTTGTGCTTGCTTCTGCAAGTGGATCAGTGTGTTTGGCTCTAGATGTCTGAAATAAATAACGGAAAGCATTTTAGAATAATGCTTGTATGAGAGCTAGACATACAGGGGGACTCTAACTCACACTGTGTCCCTTCCATGGGGTTTTATACAATTCCCATAACTATGGATTTTCTCAGTGCAAATGCTCTGCTTCCCAGGAGATTTACCTTTCCTAAGTGTAGATAGCAATAAATACTTCAACTAGTGAAGTTTCAGAAAAAGTCTTCTAAACATCACCCTATTTAACCTTTCAAATGCCAAGTATACCAATTCAGGTCATTTTCCCAAGTAAACCTGGACAAATATGCTAATATAAAAAAATCAGGATATTGGCCTTAGAAGTGGGTACAATGCCTGACTGTAATTGAAAAGCTTAATATACATAATTAGGTACAGAATAAAGAACGAATATGTAACCATGTAGATAAGAGTACAAATAATGTAGAGAAGAAGGTACCATCTTATACAGCAGACCTGAGTTAAGCAAAGAAAAAGCAATGCAAGAATGTCCTTTTCTTAAATAAAATTTTTCTGAAATCCTTCTTACTCCTATGACAGAAAAGCAGGTTACTCTTCTGGTCAGGAATATCTCCACTGATTTCAATGTAGTTGCTTCTGATTCTGATTTGGCCATAGATTTCTCCTTTCTTGGCTTCAGGGCAATAATCATTAGTTTTATAACCATTAAAGATTACATTTTTTAGAAATATGAAGTGGTTGACGTCCTTTTTGTCTGCTGTATGTCATTACATTTTGATACTTCTGGAAGAAGATGGCTGTGCCGCAGCGAGGAAGCCACCACCTCTGTCCTGTCCTGGCTGCTGCAGGGGACAGGGGATTTCCTGGCAGGGGGGTGGATGTGCCTCCCCAGAGGGCTGCTGGCTCTTCCTGGGGAAAGAGTCTTTTGTAATGAGGGGATAAGCTGGGAGGAAAACCCAGCAAGCAGGACTTGATCAACAGGGGAGACTGCTGAGAAAGGCAGGGAGCGAACATCCAGGCCGTCCTCGGAGCCTGACGAAAAGGAGTCTTTTCCTGCCCAAAGGGGACTCTGTAGTGTTTGCAGCTGAAAAGTTCCAAGCCTGAGCCCAAGCCTGGAGGAGAGGCCGCATGTCACAAGGCTATGGCATACACACAAGGATACTCCCTCTCTGAGGAGGAGGTTGCTTTTAGGCTCTCTTAGCCAGTAGGGTTGACTTCTGGCCCTCTCATGTCCTAGGCTGGGGAACCTGCCCCTTCCAGGGCTCTCGTCACCCTCCTACGGGTTTTTGGGGTGCTGACTTCAATAACAAGCTGAGGCAAGTCCACCTCAAAACTCAAGCTGATTCAAGGGCTTATCACAAAGGGTAGCAAAGATGTTCACTGTGTTGTGAGTGCAGAGTTGATGAAATTATTCAGGTGTGAGTAAACTACTTCCTGGTTATCCAGTGTTTGTGAAATGACTTGTTTGACTTTTATTAGTAAATTGGAAGGATCTTTCAACCAGCTTATAAAACTATTTTGTATTGATTTGCCATAGAAACCTTGGTTGGGCTGTAAACTATTCTCTGTGACCATAAACTGTCTCTAAATCTGTTAGTACGGCATGATAGGTTACTTAAGTCATGTCATGAGTTTTCCTTTCTATCTTTCTTAAAATGTAAGAATGAATCTTTCTGTGTCCAGATCCTCGTGCATACAGGTGCTGGCCCAATAAACATCCTTTAATCATTCAGTCAACTATTAGCAGACTTCTTCATATTTACACTCATTTTAAGATCCTTTTACACTGGGCTTACATTTGCTTAAATGGGGGTGTGGTGACAAGCAGCTGTGCATATACCATAAATAAAAGGAGGCACAAAGATTAAATCAAACAGACATCTGAGAATTTGCATGTACTTCACTGAACTGAGCTTCCTCAGATTTGAGCAGGTTTTGACTCTGTGTAAGTGCAAGACCATGTTCACATGGCTGCCATGAGGCTAGTTTGCCTATTGCACCACTGCTGAATGGCATTTGCTTTAGTGTTTCATATCAGTAAAATTGGCAAGCTATTTGCAATCAATGCTAAGCAATCTGACACAGCTTCTAATTGAGCAGCCTACTAGCTGCAACATAGAAAAAAAGATTTTCAGATTTATTCTTGTAATGACACTCTCCATATTTCCCTATCATGTTATTTTATCCTTTCCCATATAATAATTACTTGTGACTATGTAAAGACTTCTGCCCAAATCAAAGTCAGTGGGAATATACCACTGAGGACATAAGTGAAAAAGTCAATACAGTATCAATGGATGAGATACAGACAGTACATCCATCCTCAGTGCTCAGAATGTCTTTAAGTAAATATTCCCTTTTTTTTTTTCCCTCAAAAGAAACTGAGAACAGTAGTACTTTTTCCAGAAACATGGTTTTGAATGTTATTTTCAATCCATGCCTTTCTGTATTCTTTAACAACTGCTGCCATGTCTTGAGGCCTACCATATACAGTATGCCTCTCTTCTCTCTCCCCCTTGGTCAGTCTCAGGTCATTACTTCTCTGGGAGTGGAATCCCTTAATCCACCAGCTCTCAGGTTGGGCCCTATGTTGTAGTCCCGTGAGTACCAACCACTGGACTCTTGCAGGTCCAGGCATGGGCCTTCCTTTATCTTTTGAAGCCTGGAACAGTAGCTCTCATTAAAATGACCCCCAAGCAACTTTTCAGCATACCAAAGTAAAAAGCAGGGGGTCTACACCCACATCCACATACCAAAGTTTCCCTGTTTATCCACAGTTCGTTCAGCACCACCTTGTTCTTCACATCTGAGCCAGGAGGAACAACTTGCTTTGCTTTACAGGCTGTTCTGACAGCTTCTGAATTTTCCAGGCTGACAGCTTTTTCTCATTCTGGACAGCCTTTTCTACTTCACGCCAAAACCCTTTCCTGTCTGTAGGACAGGATCTTTTAACAGATCAGTGGTTTCTGATCTTCCTCTTCTCAGGCTTAGACACAAGGAGTCCTTCTTTCTAGCTATAAACCCCATGCCAGTGTTTTGAGGGATATTCCTTATCTGGGCCATTCTTTCATCTTTCCTGCCCAGTTCTTTAACAATCCCTTTGCAGCTTCCTTTGATTGAGCTCAGTTCATTCAGGTTAAGCAGCAATAGAAAACTGAACAGGAAAAAGCCACATTTAATATTCATAGGAGGATACAAGTGTATTTTTCCAGTTTGTCACCCATTTCCTTCCAAAGTGGCCAACTTGCTAGCTGTTGATGCAACAGGCATGTGTTTATTTGCTTTATACTCTGTTTCAGATATGTTGTCATACGTCACGCATAAAACAGTGATAATGCAGGCATGCTTATTCTCTGTTTTGATTACATGAGGCCTCAGGTTCAGCAGGAGAGCTGTACCTGTTCCTCAGAAATGCACACTCTAAAGATGTGGATACACAGATGCGTACATGCAGAGCAGGATGCTGGGAATAGACGTAGTTCAGCACTATCAATTGAATAGCTGCTTATTGCTGAGATATCAGGAGATTGTATGAAACTCACTGAAAAAAGCGAATTGTATCGTCTTAAAGATAATACAAAAAATAAGTAGTAGAAATGTGTACGTACAAATTACGAGCGATAACATGCTCCTTCTAGCTTGATTGTGCCTTGATGCTGATGCTGTTGCGTAAGATTCGTGTAAGTCTTTGTGAGTATTTATGTATATTGCTGATGCCAATCTTCTCTCCTTTTTGTATAAACTGCTGAATGTCACCATTTTCAAACACATTTGACTGCCTTTTCTGCCTTGTGCATGCTTCTTCATAGTGTTTGGTTGGCACCCATGAAGCAGCTGTACCTTGAAGGTTAAGAAATCCTCATGTGTTGCTCAATTCACACGTTCCCACTGCTGCCCCTGCACCACACTGTGTGAGAGTCTGTGGCATGGCCACAGCATTGCTGTACTCTGTCTCTTTTTGAAAGCTGAGTAACTTCTTGCATTGCAGAACTAGCTGCAGTGATTTGTACTGTTATGGATGATACTACTCTAATTACTGCTGAGGCCAGCTCAGGTTTGCTCTTGGGAATTACGAAACCAGACTGGGGTTTCGTGTGAGTGGGTACAGCAGACTCCATGGCTGGATCTTGACCTAGGGAAGACACTGTGTCACCTCTGGCCCTTGAATTAATGGAAGAAGGCTCCAAGCAAACAGGACTGCAGCTGGCAGAGGTCTCCATGCTCCCATTGGAGGTATTTGTCCCCTTTATGTTAAAAATAAAAAAAAGAGTAGACCTTGCCAGAGTAAGTTGATTTTTTGTAGTAATAAGTATTAATAAGTTGCTCAAAATGCTAAGTCTTATGTGTATAAGACAGCCTGCTTCAAATGGCTTGAAAGTTGCAAGTCCTTTTTGGTTTTTTTTTTTTTTTTGATGCTTTCTTGAAAGGAAAGTGGGGGAGGTGATTTAAAAATAAAATCTCCTTTAATTTACTTTGATTACTGGACTTAGACTGTCATGCTGACTTCACTGTGATAGTTTCTCTTTCCTTTTTCCCTGTTACAATGGCTTGGCAACTGCAGTGAAAGGAACCTAAAGTGACAGCTTGAGACAAGGAGGAAAACTAATATACAGTGTGGAGAGCAGGGACCGGCCGAGCAGGTGACGTCACTTGGAGGGGCACCATCTGAGTGTCAGAGCTGTCACGATTCATTCCCCGCATATCAAATCTGCTCTGCTTTCATGTGGAGCAGGAGCTTGTTACCTTAGGTACTCAAATCAAATATCCCTTTCATTTGTTTGTATTTACTCAAGTGTATTTTGAGGAGACTGAAACCAACTATGTCTGTAGCCACCAGTCATCAACTAGGTTGCATGTGCTGGACTGTGTGACCCAGCAATATGAGTGGCTGTCAAATGTTTGATCTTCTAATATGCACTCTTTTTTGCCTCTCCTGAACTGCTAGTCTTTGTAAGCGTCCACTGTACTTGTCATCTGAAATAAGGGTACAAAGCCTGCGTCATGTATACAAAGTCTTTGGTAGTCAGCCACGTCTTCTCCTTTAGGCCATTGTCTTTTCAGCCTGACTGAAGCCTCCTGCTACCATGAGCAGGAGAAACCCTGCTTCTTTCTTTTTTCTTTTCTGCCTATTTTCCTCTTTTGTTGAGTTCACAGAGAACTCAGTATTAAATGAGTGATAACATGTAGTGAAATGCTGTTAAATATATGGGATTCCAAACATTAAAATAACTCTCCTTCCTTGAATTATCTTTCATCGCAGGTTGTCTGAAAGCCCAGAGAATTTAGCAATACAATGTCTGGGCAGGATACTTCTGTGCACTGAGATATAATAAGAACTCATTAGGGACAAGCCACCAAAAGGACGAGGTGGGGGCTGTGGCATCACAACTATGTTAAAAGCTAGATCCACTCATACGCGGAGTATTGGAAAGTATCAGAGAGGAAATTTCACAGTTACCACTCTCACTGTTTGATTGCTGTCACTTCAAGCTGATGCATGCTGATGCTGATGTCTGTACTCAACTGCGATGCACAAGGGCACAGATATGTTGGTGTCCTCAAAATTGCCAAGTATAGTGTAGCCTGGTGGACCTGCGTTTCATGTCTTGTCAGGTTTCCCTTTTTCTAAAAGCTTTGTATGATCTTTTCTGGGGTTGTGAGCAATCCGGAGTCAGTGATTAGTCATGAGGCTGTCCCAGTTGCTTGCAGGGGGAAAGGCTGGGACGTCCCTGCTCTAATAGTTAATCTAAAGAAGGCTCTGCCCTCCTCTTCTGAGCCAGTTCCTTGTTTGCCTACATGAAGCCATGAAAGCCCAGTTGTTGTCATAGGCTGGATCTTTTAGACAGTAGAGGGCACTAATTATTACTGTACCCTAAAGCCTCTCATTCTGAAAAAAGAATTGTCTGTGGGGCATATACTCTTTTAAGTCATCTGGCACCAGCTAAGGATGGGCCAGTGTATGTTTTTCTGCTACATACAGCCATATGTTTATCAGGACAGAGTCTTGATGTGTAAAGGGAACACAGCCTACCTTCTTTATGTGGGACTCTGGTACTTTATCTCCTTCTTGTAGCTGTTTTAGACCATGGCTACTTGCTCATTAGCAGGGAACAACTCTATCATATAATCAGGTATCGCACAACTGTACTGGTTTTTTACAAATATTAATGTATTTCTTTGCCAGATTTACCCAAGGGTATCCTATTCCCTGCTCATATACGTGAGACATTCATGCTCTTCACAGTTATGTAAATTTCCAAGTAAACTGGGAAATGTATTTGCGAGAATAATAAGATATCAACAAAGAACCAGAATTACACCCAGACCTGTCCTGGCTTCCACAGCACAGTGAAGGCTCCTGTAGCAGCAGCTCTAGGCAGGAGCTCAAAACCTAACACGATTGCCCTGCCCTTGGGATTTAGCGAAGGGAAGAGGGAGGAAAGGAAGGGGATAGAAGGGGAGCAGTGACCAATACAGGCGAGTGTTGCTGATGGGGCAGAGGAAGGTTTCATTCATTCATCCTCACTGCTGAGAGCCCTTCACTGCTGGGCAGTGCTGCAAGCACTCTGATGCAGATTTTCCCAAGAAGTACCCACCCTGAAGCTTATTTTTTCACAAACGCTTTTCTAATTTCTCAATCAGTTTCAGTTCAGCCAAATTCAAATATACTAGAATAAGCTTTTTTTAAACTTCATTAACGTGAAATGTGTTGACATTTTAAATTCAATCCTACTGTCATATTTAAGGAACATATGGAAAATAGTCTGTACGGATTAATCTAAGGAGCATTTTAATGTGGCTTTCCTTGAATGAGTTGGTTAAATTATGGTTAGATATGTCCTAACTTGAGAAGTGTTGAAACTGCAGGCAAGTGCTTTCAGACAAATTGATGTCAAATAGCAGAATACAATCAGATATTCTGCATCTTGACCAGAAAGGGGAATGTGACGCTGTGACACAGTGCCTAACTAGTGTCTCATATGCTTGTATGCTTGTAGTGTTTATACTTCTGAAAAAAATAGCAAGATATATAATGGTGTAATCCAGATCATTTGTATATATGGCCCAAAGGAGTTGACAAGATTTCACAGAAATGTTCAGCAGAAGAAAGGGAAGAGTTTAAAGGGAGAAGGTAAATGAAGGAATTGAGAGGTTTGCAAAGATAGGCATCCCAATGCTAAAGAGAAATCATTCAGGAAAAAATGTGAAGTGACTACTTCACCTCAGTATTGAACCTGATATTTCTAGACTGTTGCTAGTGAAATCCATAGCAGTACCTCTTTATAAAGCTTTTAGGAGGATCCACTTTCTGTTCTTGACTAGGAAAGAATGAAAAGAGCACCTACCAAAAATTGATTTTGGTGTTTGCATTAATACTAGAACCGACTGGGGCAAGAATTTGAAAGTCTTCTTTAAAGTTGTCGAGCTATGCAGGCAATGTTGCTATGTTTTCTGCAAAGCCATGGCTCTGTTGCCTGCCTCAATTCGGACTCTCTACAGATTAAATTCAAAAGCTTCCCTTTACCAGGAACACTGTATGCTTTATGCCCATGGATAAGTAAAGCATGCCAACACTGGAAGAATGAACAAATTAACAGGCAGCCTGGAGCAACAAGTAACTGGAACTGTCTTGACAATAAAAAAAACTGTCAAGGGAAGTTAAAGTGCAATTCTTACGTACTGACTAAGCCTGGGAAAGATTATAAATTCATAAATTCTTAAATTCTAGGTGGAACTCTTAGAAAAACAGATAAGGAGGACACACAGTATACAAATCCTGGGAATCCCAGAAGGGGAGGAAGGTAAGAAGCTACCATATATCCTACATTATGCTACAAAGAACAACTGACTGTATATTGAGACCTTATCATGTTGCTGTGAAAAGGGCACCATGGGAGACCAGCAACTGCAAAACTGCTCTCCTAAAGTTAATGGACTTGGGGGGTCAAGGGGAGAGTATTTTTGTCTGCACAAAGCATCAAGGACATTTAGTTTAATAAGTGGCAAATTTTGATTTTTTTTCACCAGTGCTGGGCCCTGCACTCAGCAAAATTGTGCTCTTCAGTGCCCAGAAAACATGCTTTCCAAGAAAATAAGTGCTATCAGTTAGTGTAGTCTGGCTAAGTTGTGAGTCAAATAGCCCTGGAAAATGTACTTATTCTAGCTGCAGTTTAAGGCAAAATGTATGTGTATGAGAGAGAGAAAGAGAAAAATCTTCAGCTGAAAACTACATAGCTATATACAAACTATGATTTCAATGGGCTTTATTGTACTTTGATCATGATTTTACATTTCAGCTGGTGTCATGTTATAAATAGTAACTGAATTCCATAAGCAAATGGCCATCCCGAAGCAGGCTATGATGGCAAAGTGAAGGAGATGGATGTCTTTTTAGGATGTTAGAAAATCTATTTCAAGTTCTATTATTAGTTTAGTTTATCTTCCTTCCCCCCATTTCTAATAAAATATTTAATACCAGCAGCTTTTTAGCTGGAACTGAGTATTTACCTGAGTTTTTGGAGGGTTTTTATTTGCAAGTGTACATTTACATTGAAAAGTATGTTCCAGGCTGGGTGATGTGGCGGTGTTCCATTTGCTAAACTTATGTGGCACTCATTATTTTTGTTTCTTTGTTTCTAGGTAGCTGAGTGTGCTCTGTTTGGCCAGGTATAGTTCATTTTTGGGTTTAAGCTGATGGATTCAGTGGCACTGTACAGCAAACATTTTGAATTTAAGCATAGGGGTTTTAGTATAGTTTGATAGTGGTTGAGAAACATGAATCACAATTTATTTAATAATGAACATAGACAATAACAATGGAAATAATGACAGTGCTGATCTAACCTGTACTCCCAATTGTATCTGGACCATTCTTTGGTTCTTTCTTGTTCTTTTGCTAATCCAAACCACTCCACTTGCCACTTGGATGCTTTCTAATCATGTCGGCCTGTTTGGTTCTGTATTGTCAAAAATTCCCTAATACTCTCAGCTTCCAGTGTCTACTTGATACATTTTCAAATATACTGTTACCCTGTCCCTTGCTATAGGAAGGAGATCCCATGCACATTTGCAAAGCTGTCTTTAAGACTTTAAAAATCTGCTTTGAAACTTTGCTTTGAAACTTTTCTTTGCAAAGAAGCTTGCAAAAAGTAGATCTTTGCATCACTAAATCAACTGATAGCAGTGATACTACTGACGAACATTGTCATGTCATAATTCTCCTTAAGTCCGTACTCTTCCATTGCCTTTTGTTTAGTCTTTAGACTGAAGGGCATTCAATCAAGAATCATCTTTTTGTTCTGTGTTTGTGCAACCCCTATCACAATGAAATCCTGCTCCGTGACTAACACTCCTAGGTTATATGGTAATAAAAATAAACTAATAATTGTAAGTATATGTCTTACTGTGGGGCAAACTGTCAGTTATTACATTATTACTTCTAATTTGTTTATGATGTGATCAATAAAACACAAGACTGTTCTGAATTTTGTTTGGTGAAGAATAGAAAGACATCAGTCATAGTCTGCAGAATGTGTCTGCCAAGTCACCAGTTTTCTGCTACTACTGTTTTTCTCCCTTATAGTTAGAAGTCCAAATCAGTGCCACATATTCCTAAATAGGGACATCTGTAATGGGCTTCTTGTCCTTTGCATGTCTCCTGCCCAGATTCCATTATCACTCTTCTTCTTTCCATGTTTTTAAATGATTGCATTTCTCATATTAGGCAAATCCTGTCCCTTACCTGGATGATGTCATTAATCTTCTTTTACACCATGATATATTACTAAGTGACGTACTGCATTATATGGGTATTGTTACTCCACTCACATGCTTAGTGAAGACATTGCTGGCATGTGGAATGCAAACGTCAAGTCAGCTGTGAAAAAGTTCTTTTTAAAAATCATGGAAAGTATGCGTGCCAGCAGGACAGACTGCCCTTTTTACTTGCAGATTAAGACACAAAAGGATGAATTTTAAGAGAACCAGGAACACTTGTCAGGGCTATGCTGTTCAAATTGCTTGTGTATGATGCTTTATATTCCAGCCTGAGAAATTACTACAGGAGGAATGTGACCTTTTTGGCTCATTTTCAAATACTAATTGTAAAATTCCAAGTTTATTGGTTGCAAAGAGTTAATTCTTTGTCCCCCTTTGAATTAAACTGACAGTTTTAAAAGACCTGGTCTTATTTATTGTTTAAGAAGCATAAAAGTCTCTTGACAGGCTCTAAATGTAGTGAAACTCCTTTTTGTAACCAACAGAAGGGTGCAAGCAAAAATAACAGCCGTAATTTTGAGGACTAATCGGTATAAAGCACAAAGGAAAAGATAAAATATTCAATTCAGTTGAATTTTGCTTGTTGCCAGCGAGATATTACTAGCTCCTGAATGAGCCATGCCATTTAATTCAAAAAACTGGGGAACAGCACTCACTTTTTTGCATTCAGATAGCAAAGAATTTCATAAACTGAAATGCTGTTCACAAGGGTGCAAACTGACCTCCTAGCATTGGTTTGGAGACTGTATTCTAAACAGCTATGTCCACCCAGCATAAATGAAGCGTAATGTAGCCATCGATCCACTTTCCAGTGGTGTCTTACACCACCTCTGGCCTCTCTGTTATGCTACATTTTTGCTTAGGATTAAGGTATCCCTAAACCATTGGGGAACATCCATCCCACACGAGTCCTCTCTTGAAGGTCGTAATTTGAGAACTACTAAGATGCTAATTGAGGGATTGAGGCATATAAATAGTTTGTAGAGAAGATCATAATGGGGACAGAATACTTTTAGTCTTATCATTAGTTGTCTCTACTAGATCATGTTTTCATAAACTTGTAGCCCACAATCGGCTCAATTTTTAAACCATTGTTTATGTTTGATCTTTGCTAGAGCCAAATACTGCATTAAGAAACTCAATGGCAAGTGAGATGGAAAGCTCCTGCTCTGAAGGTTTTTTTTTTGTTTGAGTTTGAGAGAGGAAAACAACTCAGTGCAGTCTAATGATGTTCTGGTGGATAGAAAGTGAAA